>CM040118.1:178773136-179018493 GCA_022559845.1 Amorphophallus konjac | reverse complement strand
TGAAATCAGCTTGGTGTCCAAGGAGGATCCCCTGAAATATATCATGTCCCAGCCGGCACTCAAAGGCCGCCTAGGCAAATGGGCGGTAATCCTTATGGAGTTTGATGTCTCCTACGTACCGCGTAAGGCCATCAAAGGTCAAGCTATTACAGATTTTTTTGCTGAACATCCGATACCCGGGGAAAGCCCGTGGGAACCGGAACTTCCCGAGGATGAGACCCTAGAAGCCGCCCAAGTGCAGCCTTCCTCATGGCAGCTATACTTTGATGGCGCTTCCAGAATTGACACCTCTGCTACCGGATCATCCAGGGTCAGAGCAGGAGCAGGCATAGTCTTGAAGTCCCCAGAAGGAGAAGTGGTGCATACTTCCTACTCCATAAACAAACAATGCACAAACAATGAAGCAGAATATGAAGCCCTGATAATCGGGTTGCTGATTGCTCTGTCCATGGGAATTCAGATGCTGGAAGCATTCGGAGACTCCATGCTAGTTATAAAACACCTGGAAGGAGAGTTCGAGGTGCGAAAGCAAGAGCTCCTCCCCTATCACCAGTTGGCAACTCGCCTGATGTCAAAATTTTACTTCATCAGCATTAAACACATCAATCGAGGCCGGAATGCTCAGGCAGACGCCCTCGCTAAGTTGGCCAGTTCATTGGCGGTCCCGCCAGACACAAGCCTGAATATATCAGTGATCAACCGCCGACAGGTCCCCAGCGTAACAGAGGTTCTGGCCGACGAAGAAGAGATGGAAGTAGCAGTCATCGAAGGGGTTCAGCAGCCTGACTGGCGAGAGCATCTCCTACACTGGTTTCAACACCAGTAACTTCCAAAAGAAAAGGAACAGAGAATGAAGCTCCTGAGGATCAAGGATTCTTACGAGATGAGAAGCGGGACCTTGTTCCAAATTATGGCAGATGCCCAAAGGAAAGTCCTACTCCGTTGCTTGTCTTCAGCAGAAGCGGGACAGGTGATGCAAGAAGTTCATGCAGGATCAGCTGGGGCACACCAGGCCGGTCCGAAAATGAAGATAGAGATAAAGAAATTGGGTTACTATTGGCCCACTATATTCAATGATTGCTGCAAGTTCGCCAAGGCTTGTCAGAAATGTCAAGAACATGCTAATGTGGCGAGGAGACCCCCAGTGCCACTACATCCCACTCTACCAAGTTGGCCGTTTGCTCAGTGGGGCACAGACGTGGTAGGGCCACTTCCAGCATCTTCATCAGGGTGCAAATACATCTTAGCAGCTACATACTATTTCTCCAGATGGGCGGAGGCAGTAGCACTAAGAGATGTGACCGGAGAACTAGTTGCAAGATTCTTCCGGCAAAATGTAATATTTCGGTTCGGAATCCCCAGCCGAATCATCTCTGATAACGGCAGCCATTTCAGGAACCAGAAGGTTTATCGGCTGGCCGACAAATACAAAATTGACTGGAGGACATCCTCCCCCTATAACCCTCAAGCCAATGGATTAGCAGAGGCCTTTAACAAGACCTTGTGCACACTATTGGCGAAGACTGTCAAGTCTAACAAAAAGGATTGGGAAGAAAGGATGTACGAAGCACTTTGGGCTTATCGTACTGTCTACAAGACCCCAACCGGCTGTTCACCCTTCTCCCTTGTCTATGGGTCGGAAGCTGTAGTGCCGATTGAACTTGAAGTTCCTTCATTGCGAGTTGCCATCCAGCACGGATTAGTCAGCGGTGAGCAGACCAACGCAGAAAGAAGATTGGAAGAGCTCGCTGAGCTCGAAGGAAAATGCCTCCAGGCGCAACAAAACATCCAACTCTACCAAGCTCGCATGGCCTGTGCTTTTGACAAGTTAGTCAAGGGTCGAGCGTTCAAGAAAGGAGACCTGGTGATGGTCAAAAGAAGAGAAGTGATGGCCTCTAACCCCAAAGGGAAACTGGTCGAAAACTGGGTCGGACTGTATATCGTCCGCCGAGTATATGAAGGAGGTGCCTACATCCTTGTAGACCACAAAGGAGCCGTCCAGTTCTCTCCCCTCAACGGAAAACACATTAAGCTGTATCATGCCGCGCAGCCGACACACCCCGAGTGATCGGTCGAAACATACCTTTTCCTTGGTTAGCGGCATTCCGCCCTACTCAAGCTACCTTTTCCTTGGTTAGCGGCATTCCGCCCTAACCGAACTACTTTTTCTTGGTTAGCGGCATTCCGCCCTAACCGAACCACTTTTCCTTGGTTAGCGGCATTCCGTCCTAATCGAGCTACCTTTTCCTTGATTAGTGGCACTCCGCCTTAATCGAGCTACTCCCCTTGGTTAGTGACACTCCGCCCTAACCGAGCTACCTTATCCTTGGTTAGCGGCATTCCGCCCTAACCGAGCTACCTTTTCCTTGGTTTGCGGCATTCCGCCCTAACCGAACTACTTTCCCTTGGTTAGTGGCATTCCGCCCTAATCGAGCTACCTTTTCCTTGGTTAGCGACATTCCGCCCTAATCGAGTCACCCTTTCCTTGGTTAGTGGCATTCCGCCCGAATCGAGCTACCTTTTCCTTGGTTAGCGGCATTCCGCCCTAATCAAGCAACCTTTTCGTTGGTTAGCGGCATTCTGCCCTAATCGAGCCACCTTTTCCTTGGTTAGCGGCATTCCGCCCTAATCGAGCTACTTATCCTTGGTTACTGACACTCCGCCCTAACCGAGCTACCTTTTCCTTGGTCAGTGGCATTCCGCCCTAACCGAACTACTTTTCCTTGGGTAGCGGCATTCCGCCCTAATCAAGCTACTTATCCTTGATTAGTGGCACTCCGCCTTAATCGAGCTACCTTTTCCTTGGTTAGCGGCATTCCGCCCTAACCGAACTACTTTTCCGTGGTTAGCCGCATTCCGCCCTAATCGAGCTACTTTTCCTGTGTTAGTGGCACTCCGCCTTAATCGAGTTACTCTTCCTTGGTTAGTGGCATTCCACCCTAATCAAACTATTTCTCCTTGGCTAGCGGCTTTCCACCCTAATCAAGCTATTTCTCCTTGGTTAGTGGCATCTCGCCTTGATCAAGCTACCCTCTCTCGGATCACATTCCAAAAAAAAAAAAAGAAAAGAGAAAAGAAGGGGTTAAAAATAGAGATACCCCGCCAGACTTGCCCCCACATCGGGACAAGTGCAAAAATGGCTATAACCCGGCTGTGGCGAAAACCCGAAAGGGCGTCGTAGGCAAAATTGGGTACCCCGCCACGTGAAAACCCGAAAGGGCGTGTGGGCAAAAGCAAGAGGGGGCTGGCTTCGGCGAAAACCCGAAAGGGCGCTTGAGTCGGTAAAGTGGTAATTTCCCAAATGCCTCTCCTATTTTTCATCCAATAAGACTCCGAAAGGGACAATCATCAAAGTCCCACCGGGAATACTTTAACAAACCTTTTTTTTGACCCTCGTCATCATCGACGAGATCGGTCGATCTCTGTCCATAACTTGGACCTTACGTCCTTGTTAATAACCTCATCTTTGCTTCGGCATGTAACCCATGTCGGTGAACAAACCCTTTTCGACCCTCGTCATCATCGGCGAGATCGGTCGATCTCTACCCCCAACATTGGACCTTACGTCCCTGTTGACAACCCCATCCTTGTTTCGGCAGCAACATATGCCGATAAATAAACCCCTTTCGACTCTCGCCATCATCGGCGCGATCGGTCAGCCTCTACTCTCAAACTTGGATCCTACATCCTTGTTAATAAACCACTTCCTTGCTTCGACATTTAACCATTGTCGACGAAATAAACCTAAGACCAACCCTTGTCCTCATCGACAAGGACGGTCGGCGTTCCCGCGATCCAGTTCTTCTGAACCTCGAATCAAAAAAAAAGAGAAAAGAAAATGGGGTTAAAAATAGAGATATCCCGCTAGACTTGCTCCTATATCAGGTCAAGTGCAAAAATGGCTATAACCCGGCTGTGGCGAAAACCCGAAAGGGCGTCGCAGGCAAAATTGGGTACCCCGCCGCGTGAAAACCCGAAAGGGCGCGCGGGCAAAAGCAAGAGGGGGCTGGCCTCGGCGAAAACCCGAAAGGGCGCTTAGGTCAGTAATGTGAATAAAAATTTTTGAATGATGAATAGTGATGAACTATCCGCCGTCCAAAAGGCCACTTTCAGGGTCGTGACGAGGATCTTCATCCGATATCCCACTTATACACGTCTAGTGTCTATACCCTTTCGACCCTTGTTGCCATCGGCAAGATCGGTCACTACCCTATCCGGTTTTTGTCACCATCGGCAATACCGTCTACCTTTCGACCCTTGTCACCATCGGCAAGATCGGTCGCTACTACCTATCCGGTTTTTGTCACCATCGGCAATACCGTCTACCTTTCGACCCTTGTCACCATCGGCAAGATCGGTCGCTACTACCTATCCTGTTTTTGTCACCATCGGCAATACCGTCTACCTTCCGACCCTTGTCAACATCGGCAAGATCGGTCGCTACTACCTATCCGATTTTTGTCACCATCGGCAATACCGTCTACCTTTCGACCCTTGTCACCATCGGCAAGATCGGTCGCTACTACCTATCCGGTTTTTGTCACCATCGGTAATACCGTCTACCTTCCGACCCTTGTCACCATCGGCAAGATCGGTCGCTACTACCTATCCGGTTTTTGTCACCATCGGCAATACCGTCTACCTTTCGACCCTTGTCACCATCGGCAAGATCGGTCACTACCTATCCGGTTTTTTGTCACCATCGGCAATACCGTCTACCTTTCGACCCTTGTCACCATTGGCAAGATCGGTCGCTACTACCTATCCGGTTTTTGTCACCATCGGCAATACCATCTACCTTTCGACCCTTGTCTCCATCGGCAAGATCGGTCGCTACTACCTATCCGGTTTTTGTCACCATCGGCAATACCGTCTACCTTCCAACCCTTGTCACCATCGGCAAGATCAGTCGCTACTACCTATCCGGTTTTTGTCACCATCGGCAATACCGTCTACCCTTTCGACCCTTGTCACCATCGGCAAGATCGGTCACCACCTACCCGATTTTTGTCACAATCGGCAAGACCGTCTACCCTTTCGACCCTTGTCACCATCGGCAAGATCGGTCACTACCTATCCGGTTTTTGTCACCATCGGCAAGACCGTCTACCCTTTCGACCCTTGTCACCATCGGCAAGATCGGTCACAACCTACCCGATTTTTATCACCATCGGCAAGACCGTCTACCCTTTCGACCCTTGTCATCATCGGCAAGACTGGTCGCTACCCGTTCTCGGTTCTTGCCGCTCTCGGCATGACCGTTTATCCGCCAGTTTCACTATGCCCCCCTGAGTTCCCCGAACTCTCGACCAGCATAAAGCCGTTTCTAGTCTTGAGAAAAGTCATGGCGCGGTGGAGTGAACACCTCACCCCTTCCCTGAAGGCGTGAGCGCTCTCCTGCCCTAATGACTCATACACTCGAACTAGAACCGACGGGCAAACAAAAAAAAAACAACACAATGACAAGATGGAGTCTTCATTCAAAATCAGGATGGGGATTTTTCATTACTATGAAGTAAAGGCGCATGATTACATGGACCATGCCCTGGGATACATAAGGTGCATTAAAAGTGAGCACATAAAGAAAAGAGATTACGGCAAAGGGCGTCGGAAGATGTCCTCCAGCACAGGAATACCCAAGGACGGATGACGGATCAGTTCTTGCAATCTGAACTCGGTGGCCTCCAGCTCGGATAGCTTCGCCTCCAGGGAAGCAGCTTGTCCTTCGGCCATCTCAGCATCCTCAACCTTTTGGACCCCCAGGCGATCTACTTCTTCAAGTTCAGCCTCTATCCTGGAAAGTTCGGCCCGCAATGCCGTCATCCGGGCCGTCAGGGAGTTCCGGCGTTGAAGAGAGGCGTTGGCTTCGTCCCTCGCCCTCACCGCGGTCTCTTGCAGGGAAATGAGGGCCGTCTTGTTTTCAGCCCGCTCCATTGATATGGCCACCAACTGGTCAGCTGCCTCCCGGCCCAAGAACTCCCTCCGGTTCACATACTTCAGGAGCAGGATCACCCGTGGAGTCCAGTCGTCCATGGGACAGCCAAGGGCCAGCAGCGAGCGGGACAGATGCTCTATCAACCCCCTCAGCTGAACATAAGTTAAATCCCTACTGGCTGTTACGGCCTGCTGGAGGGTCCCCAGGAACTGCCACACGACATCACTCGAGGATTGAAGGCCAAGTGGCGACGTCTCGGGCAGTTCGAACTCTACTCTGCTATCCACGGCAGCCCATATATCATCAGCCGCCCCGGAGGATGACGACGGCATAAGCTGCAGCCCACTACCACCGGAAACAACCGCACCAGCAGATGCGGTGGCTGGAGCCTCAGCAACAACAATCTCCTTGCCGGTCCCCTGGGGTGGGAGTCCAACAAGAACCCCGAGCACCGAGGACGTCCGTCCCTCAATAATCTCCCCGGCTTCTATCTCAGCAGAGCCACCCTCCTCCAAGACTGACTGCTGTGCAGCCTCCCTTGGCGGAAAATCTCCAGCTACTGCCGAACTATCAACTTCCACAAGCGCTCCGGGACCAACTGGAACCATTGCTGCTGCATGATCCTTTGGGTACCGCAATGCGATGGGCCGCAGGACGGACGGGAAAGTCGCCTGGCCTGTTCCCAGGGCCGGGAGTGGTATCTGCACCGTCATAGTTGGCAGCGCCACCTCAGTCTGCATCGGAGATCTATACACTTAAAACCTGGCTAGAGGAAGGAGAAAAGAAGCATGGTAAGCATCGGTCCCGGATGGATCCTTACCTCGGCCGGGACTAAGCTCAAATCTTTAAGAGCAGCTCCCCCAGCGCTAGCCTCCTCACCCGTAAGCGGTAATGACGGCACAGGACCGCCCCATGATAACCGGGCCGGGCTGAAGGTCGGATAGTCACTCTCATAGGCCGAGGATACCCCAGCATCGTCGGTCTCAAAATCAAGTGGTGATGGCTCCTCGTCACTGGAGCCGCCACCATAATCTACACGCTCAGAGGAGGAAGACCCCTCTGCTCTCTCAGGACGCTCCGCCGTCGAAGTAGGAGCCTCGCCAGCAGGAGCATCACCCTCGGCGGGAGCTTTCCCGGTGCTCTCCACACCAAGGGCGGCAATAGACGATACCTCAGGGGCGGGTTCTCCCTGCCCGAGGGGATCACCTCCTCTGCGCTCTCCGAGCCCGGAAGCAATGATGGTTGTATATCGACTACAGTCCACAGCAAAAGGGAGTCAAGACGGCTGAAGATATGAAGGTTTACGTTGCTATCGCAACTAAAACTATAAATTACCTTCCATCTCCCGCCGAGGTGTTGGGGAAGGCAGATCCCTTTCTGCGGAAGCAGCAAGAACTCCCTCTGCCTCGTCCCTGGCCGCTACATCCACCGTCGCCTCGGGACCGACGACCCCAGCAGCTGTATCAGTGACTGTCAGCATGGGCCGCCCCAAGCAGTCAAGACAAGCTAATGCACTTTGAAGAAAAGAAGAGCCTACCTTCGGCCTCTGGCCCTTGTGCGCGAGAAGCCTCAAATTCTTCGAAAGATACAACGGGGGGAAGGTCGGTTGTCGATGTCTGCTCCGCGGCTTTCTTCCGGCGTGCCCGTGTCACCCGGGTCACCGCCGCTTTCGCCTTCCCGACGGCCTCTCGCAGTTGGGACCTGGTCCTCTTCCTCGAATCCCCAGGAGGCAATGGCGTCGTGGTCGGCGCCGGCTCAGGAACTTCAAAATATGTCGACTTTTGGGCCTTTATGATCAATTCCCTGAAGTGCCGAGTCTCCTCCGAAGTCGGTCGGACTGCATACGCACAAGGGTGAGAATGACACAACCACAATAAAAAGAAGAGGCTGGCCGAAGGGCCTGAAGGAAGAGATGGAACGTACTTGCCGGTCCCGTATAAAAGGGGAAGAGAGGCCAATAAAACAGCGAGGGCGTCTTGTCCCTCGAAGCCGCCTCGCGAATAAGCCAGCATAGATCCCTGATCTTTTCGCTCGGCTCAGCCAACAGTGCCAGGTCCTCATGGCCACGGGAGGATAGCAGGTAATACAGACTCAGATGGTCCAGCCCCCACCTGTCTGCGTATTTGAAGGAGATTTGAAGAGGATGGTCCAGTATGGCTTCGCCGGGGCTACCCACCGAGAGGCCGTGAGACCGAAGGAGCGCAAACAGCCAAGGGGTGTTGGCATACAAATCAGCCCGCCTGTCCTCTTTGCGAATGAAAGCCCGGTAGGGATACAACCTGTCTACCTCGGGACGCCAGTCTGCCACGGCCGCGATGGGCTCTTCTACCAGCAAAGGGAGTTGCTGGAGAATCACCCTCTCACTGCTCACCCGGCATAAACCCCGAAGGGTCTTCACATAGTCATCCTTGTTGATCGGGGGCAACTTCAGCTCAACTTTCGTCCTGCGGCTTTTTACGAGCTTGCGGGCCTCTAGATAGGCCTTCACATCCGTATTAGTCCAAGATTTCAACTTCTTCAAATAAGAAGCATCAATATCAAGAACTGGCTCCGGTTGGGAAGCTAAGAACCTGTGCTCCGCCACGGCCCAGCACTCTCTCCGGGAGGTCCTGTAAAATCCCGTCCGCGCGTTCCACCACTTGATGTATTCAGGCGTGACGCGAGGGAACCGTGCGGGGGCGGGCACCCGGAAAGAAACGTCTTCGCGACGGTGGAAGAAGTCCCACCATATCCGGGCGTCGTCATTGGACGTTTGCCCGGCCCTGTGCCTGTTGGGCAGTGCAAATTGCGAATAGGAATGTGGAATCTGCTGGTCGTAGCCGAAGTTCCGACTGAAACGGAACGGGTAATACGGCTCCAACCACAGAATGCCGCTCTTGCGAAAAACGAGGACACTAGGCCTTATGGCCAGTGCCCAATCAACCAACTCGGCTCCAGAATAGGCCTGGTACAATTGGCCTGGGAAATCGGATGGATGTACTCCTCAGTTTCAAAGAGTTTGCACTGTCTCGTCCTGTTCGTCAATGGGCTCGAGTGAGCAGCCAAGCTCCAGAAATGAAGAACCCCGGGCGAATCCACGGGAAGACGGGTCAATTTACCCCGAATAGCATAAAGTTGCTCCATTAGCAATGATGGCTCGGCGCTTGCAAACTCTATCATGCGCGGGACCAGAGGAACCGCTTGTAATGCCCGAGGAGCTGCCTCCGGGAACAGGGTGCAGACCCAAGCATTAAAGAAATGTAACGGACCAACCGTCCGAAGGCTTCTGGGAGGCGCGTCTTGTGCAAGTCTCCCAACATCTTGTAAATGAGGCACAGGGCCACTGGGCAAAGAGACAGCTTGGTACCCCAAGCCATAAGACAGGCCGGATATATGGCTTCCGCCCTGATCACGCTCTCGTCACCCTGAGGGAGAGCAAAGGAACAAAGCCAATAAACCAAATATGCAGCACAATGAGTCACTGCATCAACACCAGTAGGGTTTGGGTTTTCCCCCTGCCCTCCTCTCGAAGAAAATGACGAAGCGGCCTGGCGTCGTATCCTCTTCTTCCGCTTCTGGGCCACCGGTGCTATCGGAGGAAAATCTTCATACTTGTTCTTCCCCTGGAAGAAATATTGAAGCCAAGCGCCCATCCGCACTCTTCGTTTCTCGCCCGGCTTTCGAGCTTCTCTCGTGTCTTGCGACGAATGGAAGAGGGTGCGATACGCCTTCATTAGATATCGATAGGCGTAGCCCGCCATATACCGGCCGTCACCGTCGGTCTGGTCCTTCAACCAGTCGGGCCAACAAACTTCCTCATACGGCTCTCCATCAATGGGCAGGCCGCTGAGCTGAGATAGACTCCACAAGTCTAAAGAGGTCTCCCCCTCTGAAGTATAGAAGGTGTTGTATTCGGGGCAAAACACCTCGATCATGCCGCAGCACAAGCCTCGGGAAATCGGATACCGATACCTTGAAGCATATACGCTGTGATAAACACCAGCTCTGGTCAAAAGAGGAGCATAATGATGCAGCACATAGTCTGTGAATTCCACTGCTCCGGGCCTGAATGCGTGGGCATCTGTGACTTTCAACTCAGCAAACCATCCCACGGAGATCTGGTGCTTGAAGCGAATCGCCAAGCAATCCAGCAAGAATGACTCATCTCTATATCCCCACCTCAACGGGGCAAGGAATAAGCCAAAGATCGGCTTCTCCCGGTCTACCCTGCCCGCGGAGTCATTCCACCGAGCAGGCACAAATTCAGGAGCTCTAGTCAACAGTCCGTCTGACGGAGCCAGGTCTTGCAGCCCCAGCACAACGCTCCACTTCCTGACCTCCCCAGGGAGATAGATGGGTCTTCCCCGCGTTACGCATTCGGCCAAGCTGTCTCTCTCCACCAGCAGAGCCTGCTCGACCTTCCGCACGGCAAACACGTCCCGCTTCCCCTGAAGGTTGAAACGCCGAAGAAGGGACATCAGGTGTTTGTCCTTGGGATGATCCTTCCTGATCACGTCCTCTCTATTATAATGAAAGGAGTCGCCCCCGAGGATAAGAAGACGACCGATGTCTACGGTGTCCGTCTCCGAATCCGAGGACTCCGCAACTATGGCCACCTGACCGTGACCCCAGTCGAGAGAATTAACATTCTCCCATGTCACCACGGCACGAGAGGAAGAGCTGGATGCCATAACAGCTGTGAAAAGAGCATATCAAACAAAAACAACATCAGGAAACGGCTAATCAAAGGCAAACTTCTGACAACATTTCGGCAGAGTCTCCCCAGCACGGGGAATTGCCGAAGAAAAGTGGGAACGCGTCCACTGAGGAACGGTCCCTAAAAGACAGCCATCGGCATTACACCGAGGCCAGAGGAACACCCGGGGGAATAGCTCCGAGGGCAAGCCCTGCTAGAAGCCTCCCGGGGTCCAAACAATGGGTTTCGAGACCCAAAGGGACAGCACCTCCACTCACCCGAAGGAAAAATCGCCGCTCTCGGCGCCAGAAGGGGAGAAAGGGAAGAGAGAGAAAAATTTGGGCAAATGGCATATGAAGAAGGAAAAACAAAGGCGAAAGCCTTATATGGAGGAGGGCCCCCCCTCCGCTAAACCGGCGTGCTATTTAGCGCGCCGGATTAAAACCCCATGGCAAAAGGCGCGCCGGGGAAAGGGCGCGCCGGATTAAAAAACCCACGGCGCCAAGGCCGCGCCGTATTAGCATGCCAGCATCGCGAGCGCACCAAGTAGGCACGCCGGGTCATCCCGCGCCGTATTAACATCTAAACGGCGCCGGGTTACTGTCCGTGCCGAATTAAGGGCCAGCCCAGGCGCCCGACAACCAAAGGGAAGGTCAGTCCGGGTGAAATACATCCGTCGGCCCGGCTACACTCGTGCCTTGCTCGCAACACCCACGTCTGGGGGGCATTTGTTGGCACCTAAAATATGATCGTCGGCGACCAAGCCGTAAAGACGAATGACCCGGTCCACTGAAGCACGGAAGCCGATAAATATCAACATATTGAAGACTTTTCAAGCCGCCAGAGCCTCGAGTCGCTCCGTATAGATACGGGGACTTCATCTCAGGGGAGCCGGGACAAGCTCACAACCAACCGGCAGTGCGACCAAGCCTGCCCAATGAACCGACATCGACTCTGTCATGCCGCATCCACCACACCCGTTGTCCGATCAAGGACAATGGTCTATCCGGTGGTCCCCCACCACATGAAAGGGATCTCATGAAGATAAAGGAGTTTCCCCCTGGTTCCCCGAGACGGAGGGCTGAAAGCTCTGATGGCAGAAGATCCCGATCACCCGACGCGGGTACGGCTTCCCGACAAGATAGGCCCGTTAGTGGCTAAATGATCGCCCAGTTCAAGCGGAACTATCCTTGGTGTTACATCACCCCCTAAGGAGCTTCGGGCACGAGCCAGACCGAGCCAACAGCAGGGAGCGTGGAGCCAAAGGCCGTGTCAGTGGAAAGCCCGCATGGTCAAATCAAAGCTATCAGGAGTCTCAAGGAGGGCCGTAAGTCAACCTGGGAGCTTCTACAAGACACCTCGTCGAAGTTTCGAGGAGCATTGGCAATATTAATGTTCACGGTGATTCCCGGAATCATCCCCGGACTCATCGACGGGCTCGAGGCGCATGAGAAGCATTAGCTCGGCGCGCCTTAAACCGGCGCGCCCCTCATTCAATGCCCCTTATCCCGGTGCGCCCCTTTACCTTCCTACCCTTAAACCGACGGGCCCCCTACCTTCAGCCCTTATCCCGGCGCGCCCCCCTTTTGCCTTCTGCCCTCATCCCGGCGCGCAAGCTACCCTATCTGATGGCGCTTTAAACCGGCGCGATAAGCTCACGAAGACTCCTCTCGGCGTGCCAAAAGCTCACGCCGGATGAAGAGCCTCCAACCTGTTATATATATGGGCGAGGTTCGATTGAAAAGAAAAGGCTGAAGAGGGGCACAGAAGAAAAAGGGAGACAGATCGAGACCTGAGAGGAGAGAAAAGAAAAACGGTAAGAGGAGGGTCTTTCGAGAGAGGCCTTCGAAAGGGAGAGAGAGCTTCCTGGGAAGAGAAGTTTCCACCCGAGCATCCTTCAACGGCGGTCTTCCTCTGTTCTGATTGAAGTCCTCCGGAGCCGGAGAAGGAGAAATTTCCGATACTCTGTTTTGAGAACAGGTGGGCGCCGGCGTCTATCTTCTTTGCTTTTTTCGTGGATTCTTTTTCTCTTTCGGAGTCTCCGTCCACCAACTGTAAGTAGAGAGGGGAGGGATGGCAATGATATGAGCCGACCCCTCCCCTCCTCTGCGATCTCTTCTTTTTACTGCATTTTCCCCCTGTACAATGATGAACGGCGACTGAGCAATGATGCCGGCACCGGATTCGTAGCGTGTAAATGAGTAGCCCATTCCTGTTTCTGGGGTGGCAATGCATATTTGAATATCTGGACCAACAGGTCGAATGATTGATTCTAAACTTCTGTCTCCTCCCCTATCTACGGCGATGGGTATGTTCAGGGTCCTCCGTGCGTTTTCTCCGGTCCCGGTTTCCCTGAAGCCCCGATCATGCCCCAAAGCACCGTGGGCTACAGAAACACCCCCTCCCCGGGGTTCTTTCCCCTCTTTTTTTGACTGTGCTCGTGTATGATTTAAGGGGCCCCGCATGCCCTCCATGGACAGAGCTGCGCTTCTGCGTATGCTTCTTTCTACCGTGTTGTCAAGGACTAGCTCCCCTCGATTCCTCTCTTCCTATTGCCCTGTGGCTCACAAGGTGGGAATCGTACTCGGGGTTGCAAGATGCATCGGCTTGACATTGCGCCGTAACTGTTCGAGCATATGCCCCTATGTTTGGCTCGTCTCGCCTATGAATTGATCACCCCTCCGCATTATAGTCATGTGAACCGTTCCGAGACTCCTTTGTTTCATCTTAATCATCCGGGGAGGGGGACATTCCCTGCTACTTTGCATAGCTGCTGGGCGATCAGGAACTTTACCCCCCCCCCCATGGTGAAGGTTTCCCCCAAGGCCACAGCAGATAGCAACAGGGGTCCTAGCCTAACAGGCTTCGCCTCGACAATCCGAGACCCAATCGAGGCCAAGAGAGGTGTGCTCCTCGTAGGCCAGCCATCGGAGCTTAACCCTCTTGGTGGTCGGTCCCTCTATGGGATGAGTCATAAGCTGTGGGCTGTCCACCCCTCGCAGGCTAGCCCTCGGGGTGATGCTCCCATCATCAATGACCTCGTCTCTCTATCCTTCCCCTTGCGGAGCCTTGGTGCCCCTCGTAGGCTAGTCCTCAGGGTATCCTATCCGATGGGGTTTGCTGGGTGCCTCCATGTACACCGGCGGTTTAGGGGCTTGTTCCACAAGTGAACATGACCCCGTTTCTCCCCTGCAACTCTTCAGGTCCAGGGGAGATGCTGTCCAATTTTGGACAGATTAAGAATAAATAAGCTCTAATGAAATGATCGTTCTGGACTCAATCATCTCGGTGCTCGAGTATGAACCTCGCACTGACCTCCCCCCTCATCTCCAGAGGGCCGTGGACTCCAATCGAATAATCATCTGGCCCAACAACTCAAGAAAGGGTCCTATGAAGTCTAACAAACTTGAAAGAGTTCAAAACTCAATAAAACTAGCTTATTACGGCGCGGTCTTGACCGGCGCGCCCTAAACCGGCGCGGTACCCCCCCGCGCCGGATTAACTCCACACTCATTTCCATTTTTTTTTCCTTTGCGCCTTTCCGGCGCGCCCTAAACCGGCGCGCCCCAAAGTCCTTGCGCGCCGTTTCAACATGCTGGTCACCGCGCCGTATTAACATCTACACCTACGTCTCTTCGCGCCGTATTAACTCTCATCATGGTCGCGCCGGATTAAGATGCTATACCTACGCTTCGTCGTGCCGTATAAGCTACCTATTGCATGGTCACGCCAGTTTTGAAACCTATTGTTGCTTTAATCGCTTATTTGCCCCCGAGTGGACCTCGTCCCTCGGGGTTGGCATTAATAAATCATAATGGATAATAAATTGAACAAGGGAGGGACCAAGCGAGCCCGAATTATATTGTCATCGTATCTTCATTACCATGTCCGTTAGCACTTTGCTTTCGCTGTCACACTTGTGTTGCCTTCCATCCTCTCGATGAGGAGTAATAAACGTGGCTGACCATCATTTGCTTTCACCATTCCATTATCATACTTAATATAGTCACGAACGTCATATGTGCATCCATGCATACATCCTTGGGTATATCAAATGGCGTCGACGGAAAAGCCAGATTATGTCTGGTCGGAAGTCTTCGCTATGCGCGACGGCGGTCTTCGGACCCACGTCCTCCGCCATGTACCGAGGATCCATAATTCCATAAACATATGCATCCGGCATGCCTTCGTCGTGATCATCATGTAGCTCTTTTTAATCCGGCTTCGACAGCCCGCTATCTCGGCAATTAATCAAAGGTGTTCCCTCCTCGTGGGGGATGTAATTAGCGCCATAGCCTTTATGGTATGGCGGACTGCTGGTCCCGACCGAACCTCACATTTGCCCGACTTGGGTCAGAATGAGCGCACAATAGAATCGTCACGAATGTGACTGGCACGCCCGCGTCGTCAATCAGTCAGTTGACTACAAGTTAGTTAATTGATTGATCGATACGCGAACGAAAAGGCAAAACGAAAGGAGAAGAAAAAGATGCGCGAAACAGCCTCTTAAAACATCTACATCATCTGTATTCCAATTCAAGGCCCAGAAAAATGAAAAACAAATAAGAGTTGTGAACAAGGGTAAACAATTGAACAAGAATGGTAAGAAAAATATGGTCAAAAGTGTCCCTACTTGTGTTTTGGAAACTGCTAGGTCTGCTGCATCTGATGGGTCAATGCATACTGCTCATAACTCATTTACTTATTCGTATGCATCTGATAAGAGTGTCTCATGCCATTATTGTGGCAAGGTAGGCCATGTAATGGATGATTGCAGATTATTGATTGTAGATGGGCATGCAAGTGAAACATTGTATTCTAGAAATTCATTTGGTAGAAATCATGCTGCTAGGAAGTCTGGTACATCTTGTCATTACTGTGGTAGGCATGGTCATCTTATGAATGCATATTTCATCATGAAACAAGATGATAAAATGCATGCTAGGTCTTCTGCTAATCATCATGGCCCCGGAAGAAACATGTTTGCTTCAGACCAGCACACTATTTGTTTTAACTATAACAAACGTGGTCACAAAGCCATTGAGTGCTGGTTTGGATCTACTAGGGGTAAAAATTGTTTTAAAGGTAAGCATATCCGATGCTTAGAGTGTGGGAAGAATGGCCATACAGTCAAGGACTGTTGGCATGTTCAGAAGAATTTTTTTAACCCCTATCTTGTCAAATTCCCTGCAAAACGATCTGTGAAATTTTCATGCTATAACTGTGGGAAGCCAGGCCATAGAGCTGCTAATTGTTAGCTGGCTGATTTTAGTAAACAGAATTTTCTCTCTGCTAATAAATTTCATGACAACAGTAATTTGCATAAAAAGAATTTGAAATCTGCTGCATCATGCCATTACTGTGGTCAAATAGGTCATTCAATGAATAATTGCTACTTGATGAGATTTGATGACCTTCATGCACAAAAGTTGTTGAGAAAACCTGCTAGGAATGTCACTGTTAATTCAGGACCCAAGACCTTTTGGGTATCTGTTTGTGCAAAAATAAACTTTGTTTCGTAGGTGTGCCTTGGATTGGAAAATGAGTTGGGGAAATAAACCAAGGCACTCAAAAGAAAATCCCTTTCTGAACTTTTCAGGTAAATTCTCTGCACTTCCTGCTCTTAGATTCATTGCATATCTTGTTAAAATAAATGTTCATCTATATAGAATTGCTAAAAACATCAGTTTCTATCTGAGTCTGAAAATTGTGAATGTTATGCTTTTGATCTAATGCTTGAATCTACATTTCACATTCACTGAAAATTTGATAGGACTGCATGTTGTATTGCACTTAAGAGATAGTCTGAATCTTCTTGTGAAAAATCTGTTTAATCGCCTGTAGGATGTCATTGCACACAGTGCCTTTTAGAATCTTCATATATATTGCATGCATTTAGGGGGAGTTTGTTGAGTCTTTGCATGTCTTTGTATACATATAGTTAATTGCATTGCATTTCATTACATTGAAATTGCCAAAAAGATTGTGTTCATTAAGGGGGAGTATATAACAAGATTGTGTTCTGCTGGCTATTCATCTAGTTTCTTGGTATTTTAGTCAGTCAACTAAAGCTCCCATCCTTATGTTGAGATCATCCATTTCACGTATCTGAACTTAACTCTGATTTGATTTTGAATCTTGTGAGCTGGTCTTTCTTGAGCAAATATGTCTGGTGGACCTCTGGATATCTATGATTCTCTATGATACATTCTTTGCTGCACCTATTAATTGTCCTGATTGAAAGTGTCGACACAGTGAGTCGACATCATCTTGGAAATGCTCTGTCAAATGTCGACACCTTCACTATTGTGCTCATCTTTGTTATATGCTTGAAACTCTTGTACAGTTCACAACTTGTATGCTGTTGAATCTCATTCAAAATTTTAGAAAATTGAGAAAAGTTAAATTCGTATACATTGATCATAAATCTGAAAATCAATTCATTAAAGAATCTTCCATTATAAATATTTATGAATGGCTAAAAGATCAGATTGGTTTAAGTCTAATGTATTCATTGAGCTTGAATATGAATATCTTGAAAATATCTGGGTCATTTTTAATAAACTTTAACCAACTATTTCATGTTGAATCTTGTAAAATCTTTCGAAATCTGAAAATGTTAATATCTTGGCTTTATTTGGTTGAATTATATGAAATCATTATTATTTTTAAACATCTGATGAATCTGAAATGTTCCTAAGGGTAAATTCTGTCAGAGCAATAATTTTGGTCACTGAGAAACCATGTCCATTGACCATGAAGTCTAGAGGACTGTGTCATGAAGTGTCATAATTAACTCTGCTAAATAAAATTCATGGAAAACGCAGGCAGAGCAATGGCTTGAATACTGAGAAATATACCTCACTTATCAATGAAATAAGGTGAAGTATGTCATGAGGTGACAATGCTATCTCTGAAGCATGACAGTCAATCACACTAAGTGCTTAGGGATACTGGCGTCCAAACAACGTGTATCCTCTAGTTACAAGGTGTGCAGTGAACTTAATTGCACTTGGTAAACTTGCTGGAAAATGCGTGCAAAAAGAAAAAATCTGAGATTATTTGAAGAAGTATGGCTGATCCTCATGAACCAAATTTGAATTCCTTCATGATTGTTTAACCTCAATACTAATGATTGTAATTTCCAATAAAGTCATTGAAATTGACTGAGTAAGATGAAAGGAGGTTAGTTAAGATATAAATATGAGGGCTTGGTTAACTTTTATTAAACCTTAATGTTCAGATATGAGTACAGAAGTTTATTGACAAACTATGTATACATCATATTTAAATCATGATGTTCAAATAAAAATTCATAAGCCCCTATAATGGAAGAGTCTGAACCATCCGTTTATTCAGATTTATGAAATAAGTATCTTATTGAAAATCTTCTATTTCCTTAGATCATGTATTCTGAATGTTGTCATGTCATCCTTCCTGAATGTCTTCTTGACATATCCCTCTCCTTACACCCTTGAAAGCCTTGCTTCATTCAGATCAGGGAGCATTGGATTGTGAAGGTCTTATTGTCTTTTAAAGGGGGAGGTTTGTTCATCTTGCAAAGGAGGAGGATAGATTGATTGGTTCTTGTCTTGTCTGCATCATGTAAGCATCAGGTTCTCCATGAATCACATTCATTATTCTTAAGGAGAGAATCCATCTCCTCTGAAGCTACAAAGAAGCATCTATTCAGAGGGAGTTTCCTTGTCTATGAATCATGCTGCATATTAAAGGGGGAGATCTTCTCAGCATCCTTCATGTCCCTTTCTCTTTGCTGCTGTCTCGTGGAGATTTTATTCAATCATATCATGCACACTTTTATTTCTCTCTCAAACTTTTCTCTTTTTGATGAAGTCAAAGGGGGAGAATAGTTTGAGTCTGTCTGACTCATAGTGTTGCCATCATCAAAAAGGGGGAGATTGTTGTGCCCCTGTGGTTTTGATGTCAGCAAGCACTATGAGTATGAATGATTTATCACCATGTGTCTGCACTTGTTGGTTCTTCTGCACATTGCATCAGTGCATTATCTGCCATATGCATACACTGCATCAGTGCATTCATCAGTCGATTCAATTCAATGTCGATGCGTGTTCATTATGCATACAAAGTCAGTGCAGGGTTAACTGTCTAGGCCTGTGCATTTCATAACTATGTTTTATGATGGCCATAAACTAGTTCCGAGAGACCATTCATATTCTAAGAAAGTGTTTTTGGAGGAAAGCTGAGGTTCGGAAGTTGTGCTTGATTTGTCTATATGATTGGCCTGTTTTTAACTGATTATTTTTAATGCCTTGATATTGCTTGATTCATAGTGTTGCCATCATAAAAAAGGGGGAGATTGTTGCATCCCTAAGATTTTGATGATGTCACACACTATAAATCAATTTGTTTTTATCCCTAGATCAATTTATACATTTGGTGCATTTACTTGTTTCAAAACATGAAGGAAGTCCGTGGTAATAGCTTCAAGGTCCGTGCATAACATGTCCTTGCATCTCACCTCTCGAGGACGGTGCAAGCTCTAGTCAGTGCAATCGTCGTCTGGTATGGACCCTTAGATCTTGTCTCTTCATCTCAGTGCAAATACGTCTTGGTGCAAGCGGTGTCTTGTACTTCTCTTTATCAATTCGGTGCAAGTCTCTGTCTCACTCACAAACACTGTAGCCCCATTTCCATCTCGATGCATTACGTGTCTAGACATAAATTGGCTCAGTGCATTTCATTGTATTTCATTGCAGCATAGACTTTTAGGTTCGTGCATATCTTGTTTGTGCATCTTTGTGTGTCTCGCCTTTCAGACTCGGTGCAAGGTCTATCTTGCATCCATTTTTTGTTCGTATGATTCTTCTCTTTCATCTTGGTGCAATTCTCGCAAATCCAACTCGGTGCATCAACTATATTACATAGTTGTTTTGAGTCCGTGCATATCTTTGATCCTTTCTTTTGACTCGGTACAAAGTCTTCTTCTTGTGCCTCTTGGACCCATGTCTGTGCATATGGTGTCAAGCTGTTGTGTAAGTCAATACAATGGTTGACTTGAACATCTCTACTCAATGCATTCTATGTTTGAACATAACGGTGCAAACTATGCTAAGCGTTTGATTAAAGGCCTTGTATTTTTCTGACAGAGCTTCTCTCCGAGGAGGGGCACGTGATCCAAGGCAGATCGACCTCCTAATGAGTTCCACGTGGAAGGCTACAACGCTTAGATCGCGACACGTGGCTGAGAGCCTTCTGGAAGCTAATAGGCGTGAGTTCTTCATCCACACGCCCAGTGAGAGTATATAAGAAGACAGTGATCGATGTAGAAAAATGTGAGACAGAAGTAGATAGAAGAAAAAAGATCTACAACAGCACGATCCAGTGAGGAGAAGAGAGTAGCAGCAGAGAAGAGCAAAAGTGAAAGTGAGAGAGCTCGTGAGATCGAGAGAGAGAGAGAGAGAGAGAGAGAGAGAGAGTGAAGGAAGAGCTTGAGGAGAAGTAGAAGAGAAGCTTCATTAAGGATCTGTTATCTGTTGGCTCTTAGATCAGATCCAGACCAACTTGTTCCTATCGTTTACAACTTTCAGTTGTTGTGTTTCCTTTGTTCTTCTTGTTTTTCTTTTGAAACTCTATTTCAAGTTGTTAGTCAGCAGAGCTACGTTGTATTGCTCAGCGTTGCAGAGGAGGATTCCTCTGGACAGCAAGCTGTGTTGCTCAGCGGGCGAGGTGGATACCTCGGATAGCAAGCTGTGTTGCTCAGCGGTTGTAGGCAAGCTGTGAGGCCCAGCTGTTTAAGCTGTGTATCAGCGGAAGCCACACTCGGGTTTGAGTGTAGAGTGGACGTAGGTCTGCAGATCGAACCACCTAAAAATCCCCTTGTCTACTATGGTTTGATTGCCTTATTCGATTCACTAGATGTATGCATAGGCATGATCTGTTTCTTATATCTAGTGAGAGATAGGTTTGCACACCGTGCGTTTGATTCTGGTCTTGATAGAGTCTAGTTGATTAGATGAACTGAGTCATCTCTTTAGTTTATATGGAGTAGATCAGAGGTACAGTCTTTCTGATCTTCCTTCCATCATTCGAAGAGTGCACTTAAGCTGATTAAGGCATCTGTGGGTTTTCAATTCCGTATCACTGTTTGTTTAATTTTTTCAATTGGGCAAAATTCTTAAGGATATATTCATCCCCCCCCTCTGAATCTATCGCACCAGTCTCAACAAACACAGCTTGTTGTCCAGAGAAACCAATCATCTGCAACTGCTGACAAACAGCTTGAATAGATGTCAAAGAAGAAAGAATAAAACGGACCAAATACAGCAACAGAAGGCTGTCGATGAATCCCAACTAAAATGCTCACGCAGGAGCCAAGTGTCTCGGATCTGATCCAGAGAGCACTTCAAAAAACCTAATCTTCAATTTGCTGATCTTGCTTTCCTTCAAGCTAACTCTCTCTTTCTATCTACTTTCTTTTCAAGTGCTAGATCTTATCTCTTTCAGATTCTTCAGAAGTTCTCTTTTTCATCATCTTTTCGAAGTCAGCTCCGTATATATATATATATATCCAGCAGAAGAGAAGCATGTGGAGCAACCAATTTTCCCACTCAGATTTCTGTCCGGATCTGAGTCTTCAGAGGTCACGTGCCAGCCTTAGTATCCTCGAGCCAACATCCTAACAATCATACTAGATTCGAAGTCAGCCTTATGACAATTGAACACAAGACAGGGAATAATGAGATTGCACGAAGTTAATAAAACAATAGGCGTGATATGCACCGACCACCTCAGCATATGATCTCGTATGCACAGAGTCAAGCTATGCACGCATGAAGTCTTGCACGGACTGCGTGTGTGCTAGGTGCAAGGATTGTATTGACAGCATGCGTGCAGGACATCAGGAGTGCACTGACTATGTATATCCAGAGTACAGACATTGCACGAACCCAAGTATACAAGGAAAACATATGCACAGACTTGCCTCGCATGCGGAGCTATAAGTTGCACAGACTATGTGTATGCGGTATGCATGAGCTGCACTGAGATAGATTTCTATGACCTGTCTTGCACCGACTTTGCTCGTGCGAGAGATAGATGTTGCACCGAGTCTAAATACATGCGATGACAGGTATTGCACCGACTTTATTACTGAGAGAAACCCTGCACCGACCTAGTATGCACGATGCAAGAGACTTGCACAGACATTGTGTGCAAGACGATAGCCTTCACTGTGTTGTGTATGCGTGTAACACCTGAACTAGCACCGACCTTGCTATATGAAAGATGCAAAACATGCACCGACTTCTATAATGGAAATGCACTGGCCTTATATGCAACTAGCCTTGACATTGCAAAGATTCAATCGTGTGTCGAACAAAGATTGCACCGACTCACCTGATGAATGCAACGACTTGGTCGTATGTGTGTGCAACGGCAAGAGTTGCACCGACCTGATGAATACATGCAAACACTATGATGTGGATCAAACACGGAATTGCACCGATATGAATGTAGTCAGAACATGTATTGCATCGACCTAAGGCAGTACAAGGCAAACCAGGAAAACACTAAAATAGCTTTATTTAATTCAGTCTAAACATGACTCATAAGTTGTCATTATCAAAACTAGATTTCCAACATTTCCTTCCAGCGATCTCAGTCGGCTACTCTTGTTCATTCAGCATGGCACCATGTCCGCTCATTACCCCTGTCATATTGCAGGTGAGAATTTGCATTCTTTTATTGTGCTTTCCGACTCCCCTTCGGGCCTGATGGGAGAAAGCCAGCTCTTTATATATGAAAATTCATTTCATTTTTTCATTTTATGGAGGAATTTCAAGGCTTCTAACCCCAACTCACCTCTTTTTTTCATTCACCCCAACCGGTGACACTTTGTCTTTTTCTTCTTCTTCGGCTTTGACAGCATGAAGCGACCTTTGCCGGCCCACGACGAGACTTCCAAGGCTATGTCAATATTCCCAGACCATCCTTATTATGTCTTCCTGGCTGTACTCCGTAGAGATGGAAGAAGGCAGCACTTGGATTCGGACCGACTGCATATATGAAAGCCGTGTTAGTTTGGCCACTTGATTGAGACCCTTCAAATATTTAGAAATGTCGACCTGCCTTACACAGGTCCTGACAGTGGATCAAGGAGTTGTAGCTATGGCTTCCTCCGCATGCATAATTTTATTGCCCCCTCTCCTAGGGACATCAGTAGAATTGTTGAAGTTCTGCAAGGCTGGTGCAGCACCTCAAGTCCTCTAGGGAACCCACATTTGCTTGAATTTTGGTAAGTTCGGGGTTGGCCTCCCTTGCTTGTTGTTATCAGAATTCAACCTCCTACTTGCTAGCACTTGGAAGGTGTTATGGGTGGGGACGGTTGAGATGACCCGGTCTGGTAGAACTTTGGCGTTGCGGCCATTGATGTAGACTCGGACGCCCCCGATCAACATAGATTTCCCAGATGCCGAGAATCGACTCTGGGTAGCAGCAACAACTCTCGCTCTGGAGCTCTTCTTGTTTCCCCCATCGATCTTCTTTTCCGGTGCCCCAATCGGGCGAGTAGCATGGTGAACGTGGCAGCTCATGATCACGGGGCTCTTTAGCAGAGCTTTGTGAACCTGGCCCTCACTTTGGCAGGTCGTAGCTTCATTGTTCTTCAACCTCGTAGGTTCCGAGCCCTCCACGTGTAGAAGACTCACAAATGCAACTCCCAGGAAGTTGGGGAAGCCAACAACTGGGGGGAAGTTGCCAAACTGGTGGCACGGCAAGGTAGCAGTACGCAGCATGGTCGGCCACGATCTGGGGGCCGAAGGCAAGTCCATACAGTCCGCTTGTCATTGCTCCAACCTACAAAGGGGAGAAACAAGATGAACAAATAGTTGATATATAAAATATTTGAGTGGGGGCCCCATGGTCCCTCTATTTTGGCGAAAGGATGAAGGGAGGTTGAGTCCCACCAGGCGTGCCACTTTGGTGGAATGATTTTATTTAAATTCGTTTGGCGTGCCTGATGTGAAACCACCTATGGACCTATATTGCAAACAATCAAATTGAGCAGCAGACTCACATTAGTGAACACGATCGCGAAGCACACACTAGTGCCCGTAGCCTACTTAGCGATGACGGAGAGGGTCCGAGTCGGGACCTTGATACTCCAATGGTTGGCTAGCTTATGGAGGACCCCAAATGGGCCAGGGATGCACAATTCACGGGCAGCCGGTACGCCAAGGGCGTTGGTTAAGTGGTTGCTCTCACAACTCACCCCGCGGTGGTCACTCAATTTGATGGCAATTTGAGACCAGACACTATCTCACCACCGACGGAGCAACTAAAAGCAATACTAAACTAAGCAATTAAATCTCAGCAATGAAAGGTGTTCAGGAGCTCACCTGATCAGCGTGAAGACGCCGATCCTGGCCGGAGACGATGGCAAGCGGGGAGGCGTGGGTATGCACCCGAACGCCGCGCCGGTGAAGCTTCAACCTGCTCAAACGTTTACAAAACTACACCTCTCGCAGGAGGGGGGATCTCGGGGTGGGGTTAATTAATATAACACTCAAATGACCTCCATTGCTGGGAAGGGGCCTTCAGCCGGCCAAGCGGGGATGGGAACTTGAACTATGAGAAAAGAAAGACACCGAAGCCGGTTCTACCTGCTGCCTGTGTCTCAAGATAGACGGTCAGATATTTGGACGCTATGGCCAGCCCCAAATTTTGTTGCAGACGGGACCAATTGGAGATTCTTCGTAGCTGGATGGGGATGACTCTAGAATTTTTTTGATTTCTTCGGGCACCGCTGATGGTCGGAGTAGGGGCTAGAACAGGGTGGTAGAACCTTGGCTCTGACAGCTTTAGGATCCCAACAGCAGGAAGAAGAAGGTGCCACGATCGCTCACGAGCTCAGAATTAGGTGCCACCAGAGTCGTTGGAACCGTTGACAAGTCCTCTTCGAAGCAATACTGACGGGGATAGCAACTGTTGTCGGGGTCGGCCGGTAGACTCTGAACACTGATGGAGGGTCGGTGCAGACTGAGTGGAAGCAGAACCGCGTACCCAGGGAAGAAAATTGATAACTTTCAGTTCCAGTCACCAAACGGGGCCCTGCTTCTTGGAGATGATAGAAGACTCATAGTAGAATATTTTTGAAGAAGAACTCTCGATCAGATTCTCAACAGGATCGTCGCAGTTGAGCTTCCACTCCGGCTTTGGTTCTCTGCCTGAGAAGTCTTGCGCAGTCGTAGTAGATCGCCTCCTCCGAGCGGCTCCGATTCTGGAAGTCGCCGGGACCACCACCGTTGGAAAGCTGACTGGGGGGAGTTTCCAACAATATATGGTATGCCCTCTGAAACTTCCAGGTGAAGACGTGGCAGCCTCTGCAACTGGGCACTCCTCTACTACCTGCGAATTGAAAACTGTAGGTTGAAGATGATGGGGGAAAATGGGGTATATGGGAGTGGAAGTGGGGGTGGATGAGTGTGGGGAGAGCCCTAGCTGTGAGGGGGTCTAGGAGGGGGTGTTCCAAGGTGTGGGAGAGGGAGAATGGGGTCTGGAATGGGGTGTTTGCCGTTGGTGAGAGAGGAGCTGCGAATTTGGGCTTGGAGGGAGAAGGGGGAAGGTGAGGGGGGCACAAGTGGGTGGAGGGAATGTGAGTTTGAATTTCCCTTAATGTGGGGTGATCAATGGTGGTCTTGGGGATGGGAAGGGGTGCCTTGGAAAGGTGGAGTGATGCTTGGGGAAGGGAAATGGATAGTTGGGGGTTGGAGGGTGGGGTGTGGATTGGTGGAGGGTCTCTTGGGACTAGGGGGAAGTAATGATGGCTTGTGGGAAGTTGTAGAGGATTTAATGGAGGTAGGTGGGAGGGTGGAGGTGGTTGGGAGGGGAAGAGAGAGAGTAGGGGGCGCCCTCCTCTTTGTAGAGAGAGAGAAGAGAGAGAAGGGAGAATGAGAGAGAAGGGGAATCCACCCCAATAGAGAGAGAGAGAAGTGGAGAATCCTCTCCAATAACACACTAGTTTAATCAATTTTTTGATTGATCATAAAGGGTTGTTACAAATGAGAGAGGGGAGGGACTATTTATAGACTCCATACTTTTCCTAAGACCAAAATAACCTTGACAAACAAGTAAATGACCAATAACTCCAAGGGAGGGGCGCCCTTGGGCCTAGCCCACTAGTTGGGCCCAATTGACTAACAAACTGACCCATTAACCTATTAATTGACTCAAATAAAGAAAGATTACACATACATGACTCAAATGAAATAAAAATTACATGCTATGAATCAAGATTAACGGCCATAAATGATGATGTGCTGATGGCGAGCAACAAGAGTATCCCAAAAAGTGAAGTAGCTGGGGATGTCCCTATCATACCTCCAGGGTGGGGAAAACTCGAGCCCGTCGAGTATGGGTCCACCGGGGAAGTAGTGTACCAAATGCAGCTCCAAGCGTGCCACGATCTCCAAAATCAACCCGCGTCCATAGCTGGGGAATGGCGCTTCAGCTTTTCAAAGTGGCTCGGACACATTCTCATCCTGGCGATGAGATCTTGCTTGCCTAGTATTGCCGCCGTGTGCTCACGTCGGACTCTCAGGATAATTTGGGGTGGCACTCTGAGGGTGTCTCTTGCAAGGATAAGTGTAAGCTCAAGGCACTCACTAGGATCCACCGCGGTGCCCTTAGAGGGTGCCGGATCCGCCATGTGGGAAGTGGGGTGAATCCGAAAACCCATTCGAAAGTCCAACCCATAAGCCGGGTTGCCAAAGCCACTCGGAACTTGGCAAGGTCCAAGTCCTCGTGCCCTTAATCTGGAGGTGACCCTAAGGTAGAGCCATCCCAAAGCCATCATCGCCAAGTTGCCAACTTGGAATTCCAAGTTGCGCTTACGAGTTTGTGCTCGCTTCTTGTGAATCTCACCGCTTGTTGCTTGATACTTGCTTATATACCATGCACAATGATGCGGTGTGAGTGGGCAATGTGTGGTGTGCAAAGGTGGTCCAGGGCAACCACATATAGACCTATCGTGCATTGATGTTATGAGGATATTGAATGATTTGGGAGGACCGGGGCATCCATAGCTGTCCCTCTCATGCGTGGGTGTGATAAGTGCCGGAAGACCCGGACATCCATGAATACTCCTAACATGCTTAAGACTCATGAGGAATGAAGGAGGGCCATTACACCCAAATATGGACCACTCATGCTTCTTACTTGACATGTGGGTGATATGAATGAATAGACCCGACTTATGAATCATGTCAAGTGGTGCGGTATGCCCAGGCACATGCATTTCTATCCTAGAGATGACTTCCATGTGCATGGATGTGGGGTGGCCGATGAGCTTCCACTCGTATGGATCAAAGGGATCTAAGAAGGGGGACATCATGAAGTGAGGCAATTCATCAATCCCAAGGTATATGTTGCCTATGGTCAAGGCTCCCTTGGTGTAACCCGATTCTAGGAAGGGAGGGGTTTGGGTTAACATGGGCGGTAATGGTAGGGTAAGGTGGGTGGTGAATAAGGTGAGTGGGTTACATGGAGATCTAGGTTCCCATAGCAAAAGGTCGAAGGGATCATGGTAAGGGTCACGTAGATAGGGGTACTCCATGTCCTCAAGATCCTCATATGGTGGTGAGTCGCCCTCTTCTAGTGAAATGGTTGGGTCGGTGTATGGGGTGGGTTGGTTGGTCAAGGTTCTAGGAATCACAATGGTAGGGGAGTGGACCGGGATGGGCTCTTCCACTATGGGGAGAAGGAAAAGGAGGTCACTAGTGTAGCAACCAATAGTGCAAACTGAGGTGATAGACCCAATGCATGGATGGATGAGGTCAAGGCTCTTGGGTCGGTCCGCCCCTAGGGTCAACAAATAAGTCAAGTCTAATTGCCACTCTAGACCTTTGAGGAGATCATCCCAACCTTCTACCTCATAGTAAGATTGGATTGTGGTGTGGTAGGAGTGGAGGGGGACAATTTGGGATGGATATCCCAAAGGTGAGAGAGGTGGGGGTGAGCTAGGAAGGGTGGGTCCTTGTTTGAGCCATTGCAGTATGGCCTTATTCACGGTGGGGGTGCCAAGTGTGTGGATGTGTGGCTCTTGAGGAGTTGGACTAGGGAAGAATGGTGGGATTGGGGGCTCTTGAATTTCCACAATGGTGGGAGGTGGATCCAGATTGACATCCTTCTCTACTTGAGTGTATGTGTGGCCCACAACTTCTAATGCTAATGGGGTATGAGGATCTATGGTGGGTGGTTTTGTGAAAGCCGGTGCATGACGCACTCGGGGTGGTGGGCAAGGGTGGACTTGGGTTGGGATAGGAAGGGGAAGTAGTGGAGGCCTAGGTTGGGGAAAGCTTGGTGTAGGAAGTGGGAGGTGGGTTGGGTGAGGGGGTTTAGGTTGGTTGGCCTTGGGAGGTGCATCTTTCTTTGGGGGTGATGGAGGGATAGTGGTGGGGTTCAAGGGGTGATGGAAATCAAGCTAGCTGCCGCCAAAGCCGATCGATGAAGCTGCTGGGCTGGAGATTAACGCGCTACCTTTGGGTAGCGCGACCTGAAGAAGGCGCTAGGTTTCCCTAGCGCGTTCTCAGGCAGACGGTCAACTGCAGACGCCCCAACTACCCAGCCCTTGGAACTTGCAATGGCTTCAATGTTCGCTGTTTCCCACTGTTGTAATTGATGTTTAGTGTCATTTAAGCTTCCCCTTCCCCCTATATATGTACCCCATCTCGTTTGATTATGAAGAGAATGAAAAATGAATTGAAAGTATAGCATGGCTATCTCTCCCCCGCCCAATCTTTGGAATCCCCTCCCTCCTCCCCTCTACGGGTGCGATGCCCACGTTCTTCCTCTAATCCTCCCCTCTTCCCTTTCACGGAGGCCGTTCGAAGATCCGGGTGCATCGGCTTTGAGAAGAGGCCGGGTGTGAGGCCCCATTCGGGCTCCGTTCTTCCTCCACCGACGATCGACGCCCTCCACCCACGCCAACGACGTTGCTATGGCCACGACGGAGATTGGTTGCTCCGGTCCTGCGATGGGATCGGGTGTGATGCCCCAGCCAACACCCTACTGGTCCTAGCTCGCCCTGCCATGCCCCTTTCTCCCTCGTCGCCCACCCCCGCTCCCACCTTCACCAAGTTATTCTAGCTAGCAATAGGTTAGTTTAATCGATGTTTAGGGTCCCCTTGTTTTGTTTAAGATCCCCCCCCCGTGTCATATCCACTCTCCTATGTGCCCTCCCCTTGTGAATCACTCCCCCGAAGTCATCCACGAGCGCCCCTAAGTCCAACTTCATCGTCCGGCTGCTGTCTGAGAAGGCGCCATATCGTCCTAGCGCGATCTTCATGAAGGCGCTAGGAACCTATAGCGCGACAACGATCTGAAGGTTGAAGAAGGCCACCCCCTCCCAATCTTGTTTCACATCAAATGGTATCAGAGCTTAGGGAACCAGCCTGTTCTCACAGACTGGGATCTTGAGCTTCTAGGTTTGAGGACGAACCTTCCAAAGTGGAGGGGTTTGATGGAAATCAAGCTAGCTGCCGCCAAAGCCGATCGATGAAGCTGCTGGGCTGGAGATTAACGCGCTACCTTTGGGTAGCGCGACCTGAAGAAGGCGCTAGGTTTCCCTAGCGCGTTCTCAGGCAGATGGTCAACTGTAGACGCCCCAACTACCCAGCCCTTGGAACTTGCAATGGCTTCAATGTTCGCTGTTTCCCACTGTTGTAATTGATGTTTAGTGTCATTTAAGCTTCCCCTTCCCCCTATATATGTACCCCATCTCATTTGATTATGAAGAGAATGAAAAATGAATTGAAAGTATAGCATGGCTATCTCTCCCCCGCCCAATCTTTGGAATCCCCTCCCTCCTCCCCTCTACGGGTGCGATGCCCACGTTCTTCCTCTAATCCTCCCCTCTTCCCTTTCACGGAGGCCGTTCGAAGATCCGGGTGCATCGGCTTTGAGAAGAGGCCGGGTGTGAGGCCCCATTCGGGCTCCGTTCTTCCTCCACCGACGATCGACGCCCTCCACCCACGCCAACGACGTTGCTATGGCCACGACGGAGATTGGTTGCTCCGGTCCTGCGATGGGATCGGGTGTGATGCCCCAGCCAACACCCTACTGGTCCTAGCTCGCCCTGCCATGCCCCTTTCTCCCTCGTCGCCCACCCCCGCTCCCACCTTCACCAAGTTATCCTAGCTAGCAATATGTTAGTTTAATCGATGTTTAGGGTCCCCTTGTTTTGTTTAAGATCCCCCCCCCCCCGTGTCATATCCACTCTCCTATGTGCCCTCCTCTTGTGAATCACTCCCCCGAAGTCATCCACGAGCGCCCCTAAGTCCAACTTCATCATCCGGCTGCTGTCTGAGAAGGCGCCATATCGTCCTAGCGCGATCTTCATGAAGGCGCTAGGAACCTATAGCGCGACAATGATCTGAAGGTTGAAGAAGGCCACCCCCTCCCAATCTTGTTTCACATCAAATGGTATCAGAGCTTAGGGAACCAGCCTGTTCTCACAGACTGGGATCTTGAGCTTCTAGGTTCGAGGACGAACCTTCCAAAGTGGAGGGGTTTGATGGAAATCAAGCTAGCTGCCGCCAAAGCCGATCGATGAAGCTGCTGGGCTAGAGATTAACGCGCTACCTTTGGGTAGCGCGACCTGAAGAAGGCGCTAGGTTTCCCTAGCGCATTCTCAGGCAGACGGTCAACTGCAGACGCCCCAACTACCCAGCCCTTGGAACTTGCAATGGCTTCAATGTTCGCTGTTTCCCACTGTTGTAATTGATGTTTAGTGTCATTTAAGCTTCCCCTTCCCCCTATATATCTACCCCATCTCGTTTGATTATGAAGAGAATGAAAAATGAATTGAAAGTATAGCATGGCTATCTCTCCCCCGCCCAATCTTTGGAATCCCCTCCCTCCTCCCCTCTACGGGTGCGATGCCCACGTTCTTCCTCTAATCCTCCCCTCTTCCCTTTCACGGAGGCCGTTCGAAGATCCAGGTGCATCGGCTTTGAGAAGAGGCCGGGTGTGAGGCCCCATTCGGGCTCCGTTCTTCCTCCACCGACGATCGACGCCCTCCACCCACGCCAACGACGTTGCTATGGCCACGACGGAGATTGGTTGCTCCGGTCCTGCGATGGGATCGGGTGTGATGCCCCAGCCAACACCCTACTGGTCCTAGCTCGCCCTGCCATGCCCCTTTCTCCCTCGTCGCCCACCCCCGCTCCCACCTTCACCAAGTTATCCTAGCTAGCAATAGGTTAGTTTAATCGATGTTTAGGGTCCCCTTGTTTTGTTTAAGATCCCCCCCCCCCCGTGTCATATCCACTCTCCTATGTGCCCTCCCCTTGTGAATCACTCCCCCGAAGTCATCCACGAGCGCCCCTAAGTCCAACTTCATCGTCCGGCTGCTGTCTGAGAAGGCGCCATATCGTCCTAGCGCGATCTTCATGAAGGCGCTAGGAACCTATAGCGCGACAATGATCTGAAGGTTGAAGAAGGCCACCCCCTCCCAATCTTGTTTCACATCAAATTTGATGGAAATCAAGCTAGCTGCCGCCAAAGCCGATCGATGAAGCTGCTGGGCTGGAGATTAACGCGCTACCTTTGGGTAGCGCGACCTGAAGAAGGCGCTAGGTTTCCCTAGCGCGTTCTCAGGCAGACGGTCAACTGCAGACGCCCCAACTACCCAGCCCTTGGAACTTGCAATGGCTTCAATGTTAGCTGTTTCCCACTGTTGTAATTGATGTTTAGTGTCATTTAAGCTTCCCCTTCCCCCTATATATGTACCCCATCTCGTTTGATTATGAAGAGAATGAAAAATGAATTGAAAGTATAGCATGGCTATCTCTCCCCCGCCCAATCTTTGGAATCCCCTCCCTCCTCCCCTCTACGGGTGCGATGCCCACGTTCTTCCTCTAATCCTCCCCTCTTCCGTTTCACGGAGGCCGTTCGAAGATCCGGGTGCATCGGCTTTGAGAAGAGGCCGGGTGTGAGGCCCCATTCGGGCTCCGTTCTTCCTCCACCGACGATCGACGCCCTCCACCCACGCCAACGACGTTGCTATGGCCACGACGGAGATTGGTTGCTCCGGTCCTGCGATGGGATCGGGTGTGATGCCCCAGCCAACACCCTACTGGTCCTAGCTCGCCCTGCCATGCCCCTTTCTCCCTCGTCGCCCACCCCCGCTCCCACCTTCACCAAGTTATCCTAGCTAGCAATAGGTTAGTTTAATCGATGTTTAGGGTCCCCTTGTTTTGTTTAAGATCCCCCCCCGTGTCATATCCACTCTCCTATGTGCCCTCCCCTTGTGAATCACTCCCCCGAAGTCATCCACGAGCGCCCCTAAGTCCAACTTCATCGTCCGGCTGCTGTCTGAGAAGGCGCCATATCGTCCTAGCGTGATCTTCATGAAGGCGCTAGGAACCTATAGCGCGATAATGATCTGAAGGTTGAAGAAGGCCACCCCCTCCCAATCTTGTTTCACATCAAATGGTATCAGAGCTTAGGGAACCAATCTTTTCTCACAGACTGGGATCTTGAGCTTCTAGGTTCGAGGACGAACCTTCCAAAGTGGAGGGGTTTGATGGAAATCAAGCTAGCTGCCGCCAAAGCCGATCGATGAAGCTGCTGGGCTGGAGATCAACGTGCTACCTTTGGGTAGCGCGACCTGAAGAAGGCGCTATGTTTCCATAGCGCGACATCAGACAGACGGTCAACTGCAGGCGCCCCAACTACCCAGCCCTTGGAACTTGCAATGGCTTCAATGTTCGCCATTTCCCACTGTTGTAATTAATGTTCTAGTGTCGTTTAAGCTTTCCCTTCCCCCTATATATGTACCCCATCTCGTTTGATTAAGCAATAGAATGAATAGAAATGATTTGAGAAAAATGAGTGTTTGAAGAGTATAGCATGGCTATCTCTCAATCTTTGGAATCCCTCCCTCCTCCCCTCTACGGGTGCGATGCCCATGTCTTCTTCTAATCCTCCCTTTTCCCTTTCACGGAGGCCATTCGAAGATCCGAGTGCATTGGCTTTGAGAAGAGGCCGGGTGTGAGGCCCCACTAGGGCTCCGTTCTTCCTCCACCAACGATCGACGCTCTCCACCACCGCCAACGACGTGGCTATGATCAAGATGGAGATTGGTTGCTCCGGTCCTGCGATGGGATCGGGCGTGATGCCCCAGCCAACGCCCTACTAGTCCTAGCTCGCCCTGCCATGCCCTTTCTCCCTCGTCGCCCACCTCCGTTCCCACATTCCCTAAGTTATCCTAGCTAGCAATAGGTTAGTTTAATTGATGTTTAGGGCCCCCATGTTGTTTAGGATCCCCCCCCCATGTCATATCCAAACCCCTATGTGCCCTCCCCTTGTGATTCACTTCCCCAAAGCCATCCACGAGCTCCCCAAGGCCCAACTTCATCGTCCGGCTGCTGTCTGAGAAGGCGCTATATCGTACTAGCGCGTTCTTCATGAAGGCGCTAGGCGACTATAGCGCGACAAGGCTCTGAAGGTTGAAGAAAGCACCCCCTCCTAATCTCGTTTCACATCACTAGGGCTCCATTCTAACATCAAATTCAGAGATTCAAAGCCTTAGCAGAGGTAGGTCATCTCATGCATGGCAAAAACATCATGCTAGGATTAAAAGCCCTCTTGTTTTGATCGATTTGATGCTTTATATGTGAAGAAATTCACGTTTTAATAGGACTTATGCACTTAGTATATCATGCATGCATATTCTTAGCCCTAACTAAGTTAAAAAGGAACTTTCTTGTCAATTCACAGAAAACCCATGCATATTGTTAGCTTAACCTTCGTTCTATCATGATAGTGAAGTTTATATAAGATTTTCAGACATGATGTGAGCTAAGAAGCTTGGAATCTTCTTATTTTATTTACTGTCAGACGTGCTCTAGCGGCTTAAAGTTCGACCGCCAACATAATCTAGCGGCCTTACGATAAATTGCCAAACACCCTGCAAACGTGATTTCTATGTAATCTCTGGCGGACCAGAAGTAGAGCGCTAAAACCACTCTGGCGGCTTTACGATAAACCGCTACAACACTGTAACGCGCCTACCTTAGACCGCTAAAGTTCTGTGTTCTGTCAACCCGAGACAGTCTTAAAAATAGTCCACTTTAGCCTATGTTATGCCCAGATAATTATGTCCAAACCTTTTTTAAAGTATTATTTTATGACTCTGAGACTTAACTAGTATTCATAACGGTTGATTTCATGTTCTTTATCCTAATTGGATTATTTTAAGCATATGATAATTTCAAGCCAAAACCATAAAATTTTGTACAAACTCTATGGTTTAAATGCTACATTGATGATGTTTCAACATGTATTTAATCACTGAACCTATTCTCCCTCATCTATAGAGTCATTTCTATAAGTTCATGGCATATATTCCGGTATATGACCAATAGTTACACACTTTGCACTATAGGAACATATTCTTGGACATGATAACCTCTCCTTTGGATATTCCTTCTAATGGACTAGGAAATATTGTTTCAAGGCCTCCGTAATTCTCCGCGAGCCTGGGATTCTCACTAGGACGCCGAGTTGGTTGTACCATTAAAGCCCATTTATCTAGAAAGCACTACCGACATTTTATATTTTTGGATCTTAGCGGCCCAATAGTCGACCGCCATAGTCTTCTAGTGCGCCATATATAGACTGCTAAAGGGACCTTGACGGATCTACCTTTGACCGCCAAAGACTCCAGAGAGCCTATTTTCAAGTATCAAAGTCTTGTACTTAACGGTCCAGAACTAGACCGCTATATTCATGTAACGGCTTAGTTATAGACCGCTAAAATACTTGAGTTCAGTTAACCCAAGGTTTGACCGAAGGGTTAGAATCCATATGATCCTAGAAAGACTATTAAATCTCTGGGACATGTCATCTTTATCAAGATGATTTGACTAAGTTATGAAAGATAAAGAACATACCGTTATGTTGTCGATTTATTTCCATGACATAACCTAGTCATTAAAAGTATTTATTGAAATTCCTTATTTCATTATACAAGTGTTTGTATTTTTGGTTACTTTATCATGAATTGTCTTTGAAATTGAACATTCTTGGCCACATTATTTACATGCATGAAAGTAGCTTGATTTATACTTGAAGATGTGGATCGAGTACTGATTCTGCTCAAGGGCTCTATGCTAGTCCCCTCGGCTGATTGTCGGAGGCATACTTTTATAAACTATGGGGTATGATGCTACTGGCGTCGCATTGCGCTGGGAGTACTTTCTTTATAAATAAGTGAAAATCCACGGCATCACGGTATCACAGTAATCACGGAATTATCCACAAAGTGATATTCCACAGAAATTCACGAAGTACTTGTTACTAAGTGAAGAGTACATTCTTGCTTGTTACATGACATTCTAGTACATTCTTGTTCATGAAAGGCCATTACTACATTCTTGCTTCATTATACTTGATCGATTCATGTTCTCATATTCTAAGGTTGATTATATCTTGTTATTTTGGTTTGAATCGCATGTTTGATCGCATTTTGCATGATTTTACCTTATTCCATAGAGCTAAAATGCTAATCACTTTAATATTGTCAATCATGTTGATGTAAAGATACCTACTGGGCAAGTATGCTCATTACCTATTTTCAATCTTTTAAGGAAATGCAAGTAGTTTGGATTTGGACTCAAGTTATTCAAGTGATGGGTCCGAGAACGAATGAAAGTCGCATGAAATTGAGAGTGAAGACTTAGGATTCAATAAATGTCTAGATCGAGTTCATGTAATTTTAATATTTTTTTGAGTCGAGTAGATTTGTAAGAGTTGACTAGTTGATGTATTGAGTTATTTTCCTGACTAATAAAAGTGAAGGTTTGCATTTTCATATGTGATTGTTATTGCGCTCTGATTATTCTTGCTTGCTAGAGGCTTACCATGCCGGCTGTTCACGTTTCCCGAGATCATCTTCCGTTGTAATAAAAGCTCGGGGTGTGACATTTAAGTTGGTATCAGAGCCTAAGTCTAAGGACTTAGGGAGAAAAGTCATATCATAGGATAAGTCCAAGGTTAAGGACCCGCACCTATGAAAACTAGGAAAGAAATTCCCCACCTATGCGAGAATTGGGTAGAGCCCGGGATAAGATAATAATTTAGCTTTAGATTAACCCTTTCAAAATTTCTATGAGAATTAACAACTTGTTATTCTCTCAGGTACCTTATTCTTATTTGCAATTGCTCATCGCGTAGATTGGAACGGCATGCAAGAGACCGTCGCGGGTTTAACTCAGGCACTACAAACCATGGCGCAAGCTGGCGCAGGAGCGAGGGCTGGAGACCTATATCGTAATTTCTAAAGCTTAAACCCTCCGAGATTTTTGGGTTCCTCAAATCCATATGAAGCTGAAAACTGGATAGATGAAATGAACCGCATATTTGAGGTTATGCAATGTGCGGATCAAGAAAAGGTTCACCTTGCTACCTTTCAATTGAATATGGATGCCCGTACGTGTAGGAAGTCCATTCCTACACCCCCAGCCGATGCACCACACACGTGGGAAGGCTTCCTTACTCTCTTTCGAGCCAAGTACTTTTCTGAGCACATTAGAGAGCGGAAGGCTATGGAGTTTGCTTCTCTACGCCAGGGCATGATGTCGGTGGCTGAGTATGAACTGCAATTTTCCAGGCTGGCGCCATATGCTCCACACTTGATTGGCACTGACTTGCTAAAGGCTAATCGGTTTATGGATAGATTAAGGCCCGGTTATATTCGGCAACTGGGGACTCAGAATATCCGTACTTATACGGCGATGGTCCAGCGGGCGCATCTACCGAAGGTCTGATTGGCATGATAAGAAGAAGAAGTTCAGCATCACGGAACCCTACAAATCCCGTGATAGCAAGAAAAGATCCCGAAATGGGAGTGGTAGTTGCTACCACAAGAAGAATAAAGTCAAGGAAGAAGACAAGCAGGTCGCCATGGCCTATACTTTTTGTGAGAAGTTTGGTCATTCGGCCGAAGAATGTTGGAAGCGCCTTGGCGCTTGTCTCCGTCATGGCAGCAGGGAGCATCGTATGCTGGATTGCCCCCTTATGAAGGAGCTATCATCTGGAAGTGGACGTAAACGGCCAGCTCGCCTCAATGCTATTCTAGAAGATAATGAAGCGCCCCCAAATGATGGGCTTGTGGAAGGCACTGTTCACATTTATTCCCGTCCTGCATTTGTGCTATTTGATACCGGTGCTTCTCATTCCTTCATATCCACTGTTTATGCAAAAACATTACCAATTTCATCAGTTCCCTTACCTTCGGACCTTGCTATTAATACACCTTTAGGCCCCGGAACCAAACTCACCAACTATTATCCAAATAGTGAGGTAAGGGTAAAAGGACATGATCTTCCTGCAAATCTCGTATGCCTTGATATTGAGAGCTACGATGCTATTCTAGGCGTAGATTGGCTTGTTGACCATGATGCCTACATAAATTGCCGGAATAGGATAATATCCTTTTGAAAACCTGGTCTTCCAAGATTTTCCTTCCTTGGTGTCAAATACAGGAAGCATCCTGTCACTATTTCATCTGTACACGCTTGCAAATTAATTTCGCAAGGATGTGTAGCTTTTCTTGCTTCCGTTATCCTCACCGAATCCAAGGAGATCATCTTAAAAGATATCCCGATTGTCAATGATTTTTCGGATGTATTTTCATCAGATTTACCTGGTTTACCGCCCGAAAGGGAAGTAAACTTTTTCATTGAACTCATTCCTGGAGCGGCACTTGTTTCAATAGCTCCCTACATGATGTCCCCCATAGAACTCAAGAAATTAAAAAGACAACTACAGGAGCTACTTGACAAGGGTTTTATTCGACCCAGCACATCCCCTTGGGGTGCACCGGTTCTTTTTGTCAAGAAGAAAGATGGATCTTTCAGGTTATGTATCGATTACCGGCTACTGAATCTGCTTACTATCAAGAACAAGTATCCGTTGCCGCGTATCGATGAGCTCTTTGATCAGCTTTCGGGAGCAAAATATTTTTCCAAAATAGACCTCAATTCAGGCTATCATCAACTCAAGATCAAGGATTAAGACATATACAAGACGGCTTTCCGGAGTCGGTATGGCCATTATGAATTTGTGGTAATGTCGTTCGGGTTAACTAATGCCCCGGCCGCATTTATGCAACTTATGAAAAACGTCTTCAGGCCATATCTCGACCAATTTGTGGTCGTATTTGTTGATGACATACTCATATATTCGAAAACAAAGGAAGAACATGAAGAACATTTAAGGATAGCCTTGCAGACTTTAAGAGAACATAAGATTTATGCCAAACTTAGTAAATGTGAGTTCTGGCTTAAGGAAGTCTCATTTCTTGGACATATTATTTCAAAAGAAGGTATCGATGTGGATCCTTCTAAAGTGGAAGCTGTCAAAAATTGGAGCTGGCCAACGACCGTGTCAGAAGTTAGAAGTTTTCTGAGCCTAGCTGGTTATTACAGAAGATTTATTAAAGATTTCTCCAAGATCGCCATTCCTTTAACTAGACTTACAAGAAAAGAAAATCCTTTTATATGGTCGAAGGACTGCGAGGAGAGTTTCCTAGCTCTTAAGGATTACCTCACTACTGCACCAATTTTAACACTATCGGTGGAGGGTGGTGGATTTGAAGTATATGCAGATGCATCTGGTATTGGCTTAGGGTGCGTTCTTATGTAAAATGGAAAGGTAATTTGCTATTCTTCAAGACAATTGAAACGCCATGATGAGAATTATCCTGTGCATGATTTAGAATTGGCGGCTGTTATATTTGCCTTAAAAATTTGGCGTCACTATCTTTACGGAGAAAATTTTATGGTTTATTCAGACCACAAAAGTTTGAAGTATTTGTTCTCCCAAAAGGAGCTAAATATGAGGCAATGGAGATGGTTAGAATACCTAAAAGACTTCGATTTTGCTATTCAATATCATCCTGGCAAAGCTAATGCTGTAGCAGATGCACTCAGCAGAAAACCAATGGGAAAGCTATCAAGTCTCATGATTAGTATGACTAATCTCATTCCTCAATTTGCTCAGTTGAATTTAGATATTGACATGAAGGAAGAAGATTGCTTTATGGCCAATACTCAAACTCAACCTACATTAATAGCAAATCTGGTCAAGCTACAAGACAATGATCCAATATTACTTGAGATTAAAGCCAATATTGAGCAAAGGCATGATTTCTCTATTGTCGACGATGGAAGATTATTATTCAGGGATCGAATTTGTATACCCGATCATGTTGATACTAAGAAACTGATTCTGGAAGAAGCTCATAATTCCAAATATACCATTCATCCCGGTGGTACAAAATTGTATCAGGATATTAAAAGGAACTTCTGGTGGCCTAACATGAAAAGAGAAGTGGTAGATTTCGTGTCCCGCTGTCTCACTTGTCAACAAGTAAAGGCAGAGCATTTAAGAGCCGCAGGTAAATCACACCCCTTAAATATTTCCAAATGGAAATGGGAAAGTATAGGGATAGATTTCATTATGGGTTTACCTAAAACAAGAGGAGGACACGATGGTATGTGGGTAATTATTGACCGATTGACTAAGTCTGCACATTTTCTGCCAATAAAAAGTAGATGGTGTGTGGATATTCTCGCAGCCCTATACATAAGAGAAATTGTCAAATTGCATGGTGTCCCTGTCACTATTATATCTGATAGAGATCCCTGATTCACATTGTAATGTTGGAAGGGTCTTCAACATTCTCTAGGGACCCGACTAAACTTTAGCACGTCATTCCATCCACAAACTGATGGTCAAACGGAGAGGACGAATCAAGTGGTGGAAGATATGCTCAGGGCTTGTGCTATTGACTTTGGAGGAAGTTGGCATGATCACTTGCCTCTAGTAGAATTTGCATACAATAATAGCTATCAGGCCAGTATACAAATGGCACCGTTTGAAGCTCTTTATGGAAGGAGTTGTCATTCCCCTATCTGTTGGAATGAAGTAGGACAGAGGCAGTTTCTCGGTCCCGATATTATTAGGGATACTATCGAGAAGATTAAACTCATTCGAGAAAGACTTCAGATGGCCCAAGACAGGCAGAAATCGTATGCTGACAATCGAAGGCGCGACTTGGAGTTTGAATTAGGAGATCACGTATTCCTTAAGGTTTCTCCGGGTAGTGGTATTCGAAGATTTGGTATTAAGGGTAAGCTTACTCCAATATTTATTGGTCCTTTTTGAAATTCTTGAAAGAGTTGGTGAAGTAGCTTATCGAATTGCTTTCCCTCCTCAATTATCCGAAGTTCATGATGTATTTCACGTCTCGATGCTCAAGAAGTATGTTCCTGATCCTTTCCATGTCATCACCTACGACAATCTGGAGATTAAAAAGGATTTGACATATGAGCAGAAACCAATCAAAATCCTTGAAGAAAAGGTATGTCAACTTCGGAATAAGATTATTCCTATAGTCAAAATCTAGTGGACAAAATCAAGAGAAACATGAGAAACTAAAGAGGCTATGTGCAAAAGATTTCCAGGATTATTTGAATGTAAGTACACTCTCCACAATCCATATATTGAATTTGGGGACCAAATTCTCTTAAGTGGTGGAGGGTGTAATGCCCCGGAATTTTTAAAAATTATTTTTAGAATATTTAAGTATTTTCTAGGAATTTTAAAGACCAAAATAGATTAATAAATAACTATTAGGCTAAATAAATCATTATTAAGGTCCAATTATGATAAACCATTAACCTAGCCTATTTAAATGAAGCCCAAAGGACTTATGGACCAAGCCCAAGAAGTTTGGCCCATATTCTAGAAGGTTAATTAACTTATTTACGGAATTTAAAATAAATACTAATTTTTTAGATAATTTAGTAGATAAACCAAAATTAGAATTTGAACTCATTTCAAATTCGGCACCCAATGCGTGTGGCGGTCTATCGTAAAACCGCTACAGGGACTTTGGCGGTCCAATCTACGATCGCCACATTCTGTCAGTTCCGTGAATGAAAGAACGAGTAAAAAGATTAGATTTTTAAGACTATATCTCTTAGAGATAGAGATGGATGGGCCAGTAAACATCTATAGGACTCTCAGAAGTCGGTCTAAGCTTTAACAAGGACTCTACAATCGAGCTAATCCTCAAACCCTAGTAAAAACCTTATAACACTACCAGAAAAAGCGGGATTTCAGACGGAATTTTCAGACGGAAATTTCCGTCTGAAATTTGTGACGGATTTTTTTCCGTCGGAAATCCCGTCTGAAATTTACAATTACACACCGAATTTCAGACGGAAATTGTGACGGAAAATATTCCGTCACAAATTTCAGACAGAATTTGGGACGGAAAATTTAATCTGTCAGAAATTTATGACCAAGAATTTGTGACGGCCACATTTGTGACGGATCCGTCTGAAAATCCGTCACAAATGTGTCTTCTCACGAATTTTCAGACGGAAATTAATCCGTCACAAAATTTTTGCGCCCCCAATCCGTCTGAAAATCCGTGAGAAGACACATTTGTGACGGATTGTCAGACGGATCCGTCACAAATGTGGCCGTCACAAATTCTTGGTCATAAATTTCTGACAGATTAAATTTTCCGTCCCAAATTCTGTCTGAAATTTGTGACGGAATATTTTCCGTCACAATTTCCGTCTGAAATTCGGTGTGTAATTGCAAATTTCAGACGGGATTTCCGACGGAAAAAAATCCGTCACAAATTTCAGACGGAAATTTCCGTCTGAAATTTTCGTCTGAAAATTCCGTCTGAAATCCCGCTTTTTCTGGTAGTGTAAATATGACCTAGTTTTGACCTGTGCGACCCCTACATTGGCTCGTGTGGAATCAAGGTAAGATGACATTATTTCAGGTAGGTTCTTTAGCAGTTTTTATTGATAATATATAGGACTAACATCTCCCAAAATTTCGTGCTAGGAGATCAAGCACACACGGAGATAGAAGCTTGCAAAGTTATTGGTTCCATCTTAGCAACCTAGGAAACTGTGCAAAGGTCCGATGAAGATCAAAGGATTAGAGAACCAAATCGAGGTTATTAGCCTAAGTGCCTTTAGAACTTTTCGTTCCCTTAGTATCTACTTCTTACCCTCCAATTTTTACGCCATTAGGACAAGAGGATCAGGAGATATCAGGGAGTGAAGTTACTGATTTATCATTAGAAGGAGCAGAGACTATGGCTCCATTCTAACATCAAATTCAGAGATTTAAAGCCTTAGCAGAGGTAGGTCATCTCATGCACGGCAAAAACATCATGCTATGATTAAAAGCCCTCTTGTTTTGATCTATTTCATACTTTATATGTGAAGAATTTCATATTTTAATAGGACCTATGCACTTAGTATATCATGCATGCATATTCTTAGCCCTAACTAAGTTAAAAAGGAACTTTCTTGTCAATTCACAGAAAACCCATGTATATTGTTAGCTTAACCATCATTCTATCATGATAGGGAAGTTTATATATGATTTTCAGACATGATGTGAGTTAAGAACCTTAGAATCTTCTTATTTTATTTACTGTCAGACGTGCTCTAGCGGCTTAAAGTTCGACTGCCAACATAATCTAGCGGCCTTACGATAAACCGCCAGACACCCTGCAAACGTGATTTCTATGTAATATTTGGCGGACCAGAAGTAGAGCACTAAAATCACTCTGGCGTCTTTACGATAAACAACTACAACACTGTAACGCGCCTACCTTAGACCGCTACAGTTTTGTGTTCTGTCAACCCGAGACAGTCTTAAAAACAGTCCACTTTAGCCTATGTTATGCCCAGAAAATTCTGTCCAAACATGTTTTAAAGTATTGTTTTATGACTCTGAGACTTAACTAGTATTCATAATGGTTGATTTCATGTTCTTTATCCTAATTGGATTATTTTAAGCATATGATAATTTCAAGCCAAAACCATATAATTTTGTACTAACTCTATGGTTTAAATGCTACATTGATGAGGTTTCAACGTGTATTTAATCACTGAACCTATTCTCCCTCATCTATAGTCATTTCTATAAGTTCATGGCATATATTCTGATATATGACCATTAGTTACACACTTTGCACTATTGGAACATAATCTTGGACATGATAACCTCTCCTTTGGATATTCCTTCTAATAGACTAGGAAATCTTGTTTCAAGGCCTTCGTAATTCTCCGTGAGCCTGAGATTCTCACTAGGACGCCGAGTTGGTTGTACCATTAAAGCCCATTTGTCTAGAAAGCACTACCGACATTTTGTATTTCTGGATCTTAGAGGCCCAATAGTCGACCGCCATAGTCTTCTAGCGCGCCATATATAGATCACTAAAGGGACCTTGACGGATCTACCTTTGACAGCCAAAGACTCCAGAGAGCATGTTTTCAAGTATCGAAGTCTTGTACTTAACGGTCCATAACTAGACCACTATATTCATGTAACAGCTTAGTTATATACCGCTAAAATACTTGAGTTCAGTTAACCCAAGGTTTGACCCAAGGGTTAATATCCATATGATCCTAGAAAGACTATTAAATCTCTGGGACATGTCACCTTTATCAAGATGATTTGACTAAGTTATGAAAAATAAAGAACATACCATTATGCTACCGATTTATTTCCATGGCATAACCTAGTCATTAAAAGTATTTATTGAAATTACTTATTTCCTTGTACAAGCGTTCGTATTTTTGGTTACTTTATCATGAATTGTCTTTGAAATTGAACATTCTTGGCCACATTATTTACATGCGTGGAAGTAGCTTGATTTATACTTGAAGATGCGGATCGAGCACTGATTGTGTTCAAGGGCTCTATGCTAGTCCCCTCGGCTGATTGTCAGAAACATACTATTATAAATCATGGGGTATGATGCTACTGGCGTCGCATTGCGCTGGGAGTACTTTCTTTATAAATAAGTGTAAATCCATGGCATCACGGTATCACGGTAATCACGGAATTATCCACAAAGTGATATTCCACAGAAATTCACGAAGTACTTGTTATTAAGTGAAGAGTACATTCTTGCTTGTTACATGACATTCTAGTGCATTCTTGTTCATGAAAGGCCATTACTACATTCTTGCTTCATTATACTTGATCGATTCATGTTCTCATATTCTAAGGTTGATTATATCTTGTTATTTTGGTTTGAATCGCATGTTTGATCGCATTTTGCATGATTTTACCTTATTCCTTAGAGCTAAAATGTTAATCACTTTAATATTGCCAATCATGTTGATGCGAAGATACCTACTGGGCAAGTATGCTCATTACCTATTTTCAATCTTTTCAGGAAATGCAAGTAGTTCAGATTCGGACTCAAGTTATTCAAGTGATGTGTCCGAGAGTGAATGAAAGTCACATGAAATTGAGAGTGAAGACTTAAGAGTCAATAAATGTCTAGATCGAGTTCATGTAATTTTCCATTTTTATTGAGTCAAGTAGATTTGAAAGAGTTGACTAGTTGATGTATTGAGTTATTTTCCTGACTAATAAAAGTGGAGGTTTGAGTAACTTATTGTGCAATTGCATTTTCATGTGTGATTGTTATTGCGCTCTGATTATTCTTGCTTGCAAGAGGCTTACCATGCCGGCTGTTCACGTTTTTCGATATCATCTTCCACTGTAATAAAAGCTCGAGGCGTGACAAGCAAAGAGTGAGAACGGCGGTGAGGAGAGATGAGAGAGGTGGGGGTTAAAAAGAAAAGAAATTAAGAAATTTTGAATATTTTTGAAATATGATTTTTGGCCTGAAATTTCATAAAATCAGACAAATATAGAAAAATAGCCTCCACGATCCTCGAAACGAGCACTGTTGGGACTCCTCTAGGTTGATAAGCAGTTCGTGCACTGCTTTGTAATGAAATGGTTTGATGATTGACAATAGTTGTTTTGATGACTAGCAACAGTGGTGTGTGACTTAGTTGACTTTATTTCTATATACGATGGTGTAAGTATTTTGATGCATTCATATGTCAGATAATCATATTTTGATGCATTCATATATCAGATAATCATATCAATGGTGTGTGCATCTTAGTCTGTGCATTGAATAGAGTCAGTGCAACACATGGTTAATTTTGCATTGAGTCTGTGCAATCCTCGCTGATGCACATGACTAAGTCGGTGCAATTTTTCTCGATGCACGCCACCGAGTCAGTGCAACCTCTGCACCAGCCACTTAGAGTCTGTGCAATATGTCTTAGGTATCCCGGTGCATAGATGTTCATGCATTTGCCTTTTACACATTAAGTCTATGCAAGTCAAGCATTCTGAGTGAATAAGTCTGTGCAAGCTCAACGTCTTCAGTGGTAAGTCATCAGGTCAGTGCAATACTTGCCCATTGCACACTCTCAGCCGATGTATCTGTAGGCCTTGTATTGAAACCATGTCTGTGCATCTGTTTTTGAAGAGATGATTGAGTCTGTGCATGTGTATGTGAACACCTCAATTGAGTCCGTGCATCAAAATCTCTACTCTATGCAATCTCCTTTTTATATCCTATAATTGTCTAAATATGACATTATATCTGATGCCTTGATAGGTGCCTTTTCGTAAAGACTAAGAAGGGCACGTGATCCAAGATTGAAGAAAGTGCCAGGATCGTGACACGTGGAAAGTAACTATGCTGAGATGCCGCCACGTGACGAAGGTGTTTGGGCAGGAATTGTGGTGACCACACGCCCTATCCTTCTACTATTTTATAAATAGGAAGCTTCTTCCTCAGGAGAAGGGCGATTGTGAGCATACTTCGAAAGAGCAGAAGCAGAGAGAGATTGCACGATCCAGAGAGAAGTGAAAAAGAAGAAAGAGAGAAGAAGAGAAGGAGAGAGCTGAAAGAGAGATATCTGAGAGAATACTGTGAATGTTTGTTCCTCAGTCTCTCGGTTCAAAACCGGAGCTGAAATTGCTCAGTGTTGAGCTACATTCCCCTAGTGGGTTCTTTTGTTTCTTTGTTTGTTTTCTTTTTCGTTTCTGAAGCTGTGTTTTCAAGCTGTGTGTCAGTAGAGCAAGCTGTGAATCTCAGGGGTTTGGAGAGGTGGATTCCTCTGGTCGGGTAAAGTTGTAAGTCCCCAGCTGTTTACAGAGGAGGATTCCTCTGGACGACATAAGCTGTAACACCCAGCGGTTTGTAGGGTTTTGACCCCAAAGCTATGGATCAACGAAGCTGTGTATCAGCAGTAGAAGCCACATTCCGGTTTGGAGTGTGGGTTGGACGTAGATCTCGGGTTTGAGATCGAACCACCTTAAAAATCTCTATCTACTGTGCGATTGCAGTGTGGTTTGTGTGCATCCAGTTTATTTCTTCGATCCATAGTAGATGAATGCTTAGGACCGTCTTGATCTAGATCTGTTACGTCAGCTTCAATTGATAGTGTTGTTTATCCTTCTGTCGTCCAACATTAGCTTGTTTTAATTCCGAACTTGGAGCTGTTGTTGTTGGTTTTAATTGGGTGTCTGATCTATTCACCCCCCCTCTAGATCGGTTATAGCATCCTATCAGTTGGTATCAGAGCATACCATTTGTCCTAACACTTGGTATCAGAGCCTAACTCTTCTGCAGGGATCAATGTCCTGGAGAGAAACGGCCATGGATGCAAGAGGGATGACGGCTGAAGGACATTCCACCACGAAGCCCCCATACTTTGACGGGTCGAACTACGCATACTGGAAGAACCGTATGCACATTTTTCTGAGGGTGAAAGACTATGAAATTTGAAAGGTGGTCAGTAAAGGACCATTCAAGCTGCATCCAAATGAGGATATATGGATGAGAGAGGAGATCAAGAAATCTACTCTCAACTAGAGAGCCATCAATGCCATACAGTGTGCTCTACATCCCACTGAATTTACAAGAGTCTCTTCGTGTGCCACAACGAAAGAGATGTGGGATAAGCTGGAGGTTATCTACGAGGGAACCTCTCTGGTGAGGGAGACCAAGCCTAATTTACTAGTTTCAGAGTATGAAGCCTTCAAGATAAAGCCCAGCGAGACCATCACTGAGATGTACGCGCGTCTTACCCTCATAACTAATGGTCTCAGAAATCTGGGGAAAAACTATTCTGATTATGAAATCGTGAGAAAGATATTGCAATCTCTAACTCCAGTATGGCATACAAAAGCGACAATTATTGAGGAGTCGAGGGATCTCCAGAACACCAAAGTGGACGAGCTGATAGGTTCATTGATGACTTATGAAATGAATCTGCCAAAGACAGAGGAGCTCGAGAAAAAGAAGCAGCCTATCGCTCTAAAGGCAAGCGCCAGTCGTTCCAGTCGATCCAGCCACAATGGATCGTCTAGTGATCAGAGTCTCTCTGGATCAAAAATTGAAGGAGATCAGATAGCAATGCTGACCAGAGAGTTCAGAAGATTTCTCAGGAAGGAAGGAAGAAATTTCAGCCAAAGATAATATGGCGGGAGGAGATACAACAGGTACAAATCTAATTCTGCCAAAAAAATTGACACTAATGTCTGTTACCATTGCAGGAAGGCCGGTCATATGAAGGCCGATTGTCCAGAGCTCCAGAAGCTGAAAGAGAAAGCCAAGAAGAAAGCTCCCAAAGGAAGAGCAATGGTGAGCAGATGGAGCGACGAGGACGAGGGCACCCTGAGCAGCACATCAGAAAGTGAAGATGAAGAAAAGCCCATCTATCTGATGGTCAGAAATGATGAAAATGAAGTGGAAGACTCCGACGAGGTATCATCTCCTTTTGAGCATTACACTATTTCAGATTGGGAAGATGCTTACGAAGATTTGCTAGATAAGGTAGATGATATCAGAAAAGAGAACATGCATTTGAAGAAGATAGTAAATTCTCTTATGAATGACAACACTATGTCTGATAAACTTGCCTGCTTGCAATCTGAAAATGACATGTTAAAAAATTCATGTGCTGAAGTTGATAATGTTAAGCATACATTGATAGATTCTAGAAGAGAAAATGATAATCTGAAAAATGTGATTGACGAATTAAAATTGAAATTGCAAAATTATGAAAATGAAATGAAAATTATTAATGAGAAATATGAAGTTGTACTAAGTGTTAACCATGAACTAAAAAATTCAATTGATCACCTAGAAAAAGAGAATGAAGATAAAAAGAAAATTATCGAAAACATGACCCAAGGATTTGATAATTTGAATGCACTCTTAGGGTCAAAAGTAAATTTCAGAAGAGAAGGCCTCGGGTATAACCCCACAGCTAAAGGGAGTTTTGCTTTGAAAATAATTTCATTTGTTGCTGAGAAGGAAAAGGGGTCCCTCATCAAGATGAGAAATGTAGAGTCTGCTGTTAAAGTTGTTGATTCCAAATTGCCCAGTGCTAAGGACAAGGCCAAGTAGAAAATGGGTGAGTCTAGCCATGATAGTACACACTGTCCTACTTCTCAGGGTAGAGTTCAGATTAGGGGTCAACCTTGGTGCACACCAATACCCCAGGCTAGGGTTAACAAGTCACCGCCATCAGTTCAGAGGAAGACTCAACCCTCACCCATGAAGAAGTCAAGTGAGTCTAGGGTGCAAGGTAGAAACACTTCTGCCAGAAGTCAATCGAGCCATTTCCACCAGCCCAGAGTCTAGACCTACCATCATGTGGAGCCACAACAATTCTATAAGTCTGGTTGGAATTGAGCTTAAGGGAGGTCTAGATATAAGTCATGTACCATACAGACATACAGACCTCAGGCTAGAAACTGGTTTGGGCAGTCTAGAATATGGGCTTCTAGGAATCAAACCACCTACAGTCTGCCAAGGATCAACGTTGGCCACTATTTCCCGAATGCTCATTGGCCTAGGCACTGGCACAAAAATAAGCAAATTGCAAGGAACAATGACGGCAGGACAAATAACAAGCCAAAAAAAATTCAGCCTGCCAATGATGAGAAGAAGAGAAACAATAGAAAAAATGTCGAAAAATACACCAATCAACCAGCTCTCAAACAAGCGTGGATCCCAAAAATCTTATTGTCATGTATGAATTGTTCTATTTATGCTTCGGAGCCCAAACAGTTTTGGGTTCCAAAATTCTCTCTGTGACTATGATTGCAGGTATGCCTGGCAGCCAAGCACAACATGTGGTACCTAGATAGTGGCTGCTCCAAGCATATGACAGGGGACAAGGACAAATTTTGCTCGCTGATAGAGAAGAATGGAGGCCTTGTCACCTTCGGAGGAAACACTAAGGGTAAAATCATCGGATCAGGTAAAGTAGGTAAGTGCACTACCTGTTGCATTGATGAAGTCTTGCTGGTGGATGGATTAGCATATAATCTTCTATGTATCAGCCAGCTTTGTGATAAAGGGCACAAGGTAGTATTTGATGCACTTAGCTGTAAAATTTTTGAACCTACTTCTGATGTGGTTAAATTCTCTGGAAAAAGAATGAATAATATTTACATGGTAAATCTAGATGATATTGCACACTCTAACCTATGCCTCACTACTAATAAAGAGGACTTAGCTTTTCTATGGCATCGTAGGTTAGGCCATGCTAGCTACACTGTCTTGCACAAATTGAATAAACACTGCATGGTAACAGGACTCCCTGAAATATCTTTTAAGAAGGAAAATAGGGTGTGTGATGCGTGTACATAGTCCAAGCAGACCAGAAAGTCATTTAAATCAAGAATTGAAAACATGTCTCTCAAATCTTATGAGCTGATACATATGGATCTATTTGGACCGACACGATCAGTCATCTTGTCAGGTAGGAGATATAGATATGTCCTAGTTGATGACTTCTCTAGGTATACTTGGGTCTTTTTCATCACTCACAAGAATGATGCTTTTACTAAATTTCAGGAGTTCTATTTAAATATCAACAGAAAAATGAAAATTTGATTAGAAATATTTTGTCTGATCATGGAGGTGAGTTTGAAAACTCACAATTTGAAAACTTTTGCAGGGACAATGGGATTACTCATCGGTTCTCCTCTCCAAGAACACCTGAGCAGAATGGAATAGTAGAGAGGAGGAACCGGCCACTTGTGGAGATGGCCCGTACACTACTTGTTGAAGGTGGCTTACAAAGAAAATTTTGGGTAGAGGCAGTTAATACTGCATGCCATGTAATCAACAGAGCCATGGTAAGGCCTTTCACTCAGAAAACTCCTTATGAGATTTTAAAAGGTAAGAAGCCTTCAATTGCTTATTTCAAGGTCTTTGGGTGTAAATGCTTCATTCTTATTAATGATAAAAGAGATCTTGATAAATTTGAACCTAAAAGTGATCCAGGAATTTTCCTTGGATATTCTGAAAACTCTAGAGTATATAGAGTGTACAACCTTAATTCTAAAACTGTTGAGGAATCTACACATATCATCTTTGATGAGTCCCTAAATAACTGTGAGGTTGGTCAATGCAGGAAAGAAGATGACGGAGAAATTCTCAAGAAAGAAAAACCTGAAGATCAATCAGACCAAGAAGAAGAAGCTGAAGAAGGCAATGCAGAGGAGCCTGTTGTTCAGGGTTAGGTAAATGAAGGTCAAGATAACCAAGTTATAAATTTCAGATTTTTAAGAGATCATCCTATTGAAAATATCATTGGTGACTTGCATGAACCCCCTAGGACTAGAGGTTTCATTAGAGCTCAAAATGAATTAAGTGCATATGCATTGGTATCTCATGTTGAACCCAAAACCATTGATAGTGCTCTCAAATATATGCATTGGATCAATGCCATGCACGAAGAGCTTAATCAGTTTGACAGGAACAAGGTGTGGCATCTGGTCCCACCTCCTGATCATGGGACTGTCATTGGAACAAAATGGGTTTTTAGGAATACAACTGATGAGCTAGGTAATGTAGTTAAAAATAAAGCAAGACTTGTTGCTCAGGGGTACAATCAAGAATTCGGAATTAACTTTGAAGAGTCATTTGCCCTTGTAGCCAGGTTAGAAGCAATTAGAATACTTTTGGCCTATGCATGCTCATTAGGAATAACTCTCCAGCAGATGGACGTTAAATCTACTTTTCTCAATGGGGAAATAAAAGAGGATGTCTTTGTGAGACAACCTCCTAGCTTTGAATGCTTAGATTTTCCTAATCATGTTTATAAGTTAAATAAAGCTCTTTATGGCTTGAAGCAAGCCCCTAGAGCTTGGTATGACAGGCTCAGCAAATTCCTTACCGAGAAGAAGTTCACAAGAGGTGAGGTTGACCAAACGTTGTTCACCAAGGTAAGTCATCCAGACATTCTCTTTGTTCAGATTTATGTGGATGACATTGTGTTTGGGTCAACTAACCCCAATTTGTGTAAGGAATTTTCCGAACTAATGACACAAGAATTTGAGATGAGCTCAATGGGTGAGCTAAAATTGTTTCTTGGACTACAGGTGACTCAAAAAAAATATGGAACATTTATCACCCAGTCTACGTACATAAGGGATCTGCTGAAGAAGTTCAAATTTGAAAACCTCAAGGAAATTGTAGCACCAATGGGTACTTCAACAAGTCTTGATGAAGACTCCAAAGGTAATATAGTGGACCAAAAGCTGTATCGAGGTATGATCGGATCCCTTTTATATCTTACTGCATCTAAGCCTGATATACAGTTTGTAGTGTGTTTATGTGCCAGATTTCAGGCTAGTCCTAAGGAGTCTCACCTTAGAGCAGTGAAAAGGATCTTTAGGTATTTATCAGGCACTAAAAAACTTAGACATTGGTACCCTGCTAGGTGTGAGCTAGAGCTTCTAGCATACACTGATGTAGATTATGCTGGGTGTCGGATAGATAGGAAAAGCACTAGTGGACATTGCCAATTCCTAGGTGGCTGCCTAGTATCCTGGGCTTCTAAGACGCAACACATAGTTGGATTGTCCACTGCAGAGGCAGAATATGTTGCTACAGGAAATTGTGCAGCTCAGGTTATATGGATCAAGCACTAGCTTTCAGATTATCAGATAAAATTGGCATGCATTCCAATTTTATGTGATAATACTAGTGCTATTTGCCTAACTAAAAATCATGTTTATCACTCTAGGACTAAGGACATTGAAATAAAACACCAGTTTCTTAGAGATGCTGTAAGTAAAAATGAAATTGAATTAATATTTGTTGAAACTGAAAAATAGATTGCTGACATCTTTACTAAACCCCTTGGAAATGAAAGATTTAAATATCTAAGACGAGAATTGGGGCTATGTAAATTTTAGCAAGAAAATGATGAATAAAATTCATTCTTGAGCTGTGTGTTGATATGTTCTGAGGTGATTGTGTCGGCCTGTTCCTTAAAAAGTTGAATAAAGAAGATTCTTGAGTAATCGGTTGTTTGATGTCTTGCACAGACTTGTTCTGATGGTTGTGTATGAGTTGCACAGAGTCTTGATGCATGTATTGCACCTAGCCTATGCAATGTGTAAGCACTCTGGTCATTGCACACTTTGCATGAGGCATAAGTCATTGTATGTCTTTAGGTCGGTGCATATTGCATTCTAGTCACATGTAGGTCAGTGCATGTCCATACCGCACATACATATAAGTCAATGCATTGTCTACATTTCGCACACTAATGTCGATGCATGTCTTGCATATTGTTGATGCGTAATGTAAGGTTGTAGAATGATGGTCGGTACATCTTTTATCCAAACTGCATGATAAGGTCAGTGCATTGCATTGCTCGTGAAGGATAAAGTCGGTGCAAAGTTTGCATGTTGCATATCTAAGTTAATGCATCTTGATGTCAGGGGGAGGATAGCAATATCTGAACTGAGTTCAACTCCTTCTACTCTCTCCTCTGTCTCAGAAGTCCCACCATGTGGCATCTTTTATGTCCTTGGTACAAATTGATTTTGCCAAGAACTACTTCCTTTAAAAATTCTTGAGTTGATTCTACACTTCTATGTCCACTCCTTTTACTAAGAATGGATAACAGTCTAGTAATTTGTTCATTGTCGTGAGCTGTAATTATTACAACTCTTCTGCTATAAGAATCACATGTGCTCATTGAATGAACTGAAGGTTTAACTTTAATAGGTTGTAGAGTTCAAAAGACTGTCTTCAGAAAATAATGTGATAGAAAATATTTATAGCTCTTAACCTCTATCTCATGGCTATAATAGAACAGGTCTTTATAGTATCTGAACATGACAGATTTAGTGAAGTCTAAGGTTTGAAAACTAAAGCTTCTATTGTTCTTAAACAAGGCACCCCTAAACGTTATAAGGGCAGTAACAATATGATCATTAAAGAAAAAGAAATGAACAAAGTGGCAGAGTAATGACTGAGTTACACTGAGAAACTGAGGTCTCCATCAAAGAAATGGAGAGTACCTTAAGTCATGAAGTGACTCAGGTTAACTCAGTTCATGTGGTCAAATTTATAGGAGAGGTTTCACTGAGTAACTAGGGGTACTGGCCTCTGATCAAGGTGTAGCCTTAATGTCAAAAGTGCAAACTATCCCTGTAGATTTTGATCAGAGATAGATATAGTAGTTTATGCTTAGTAACTGGGGGTATTAGCCTCTAATCAATGTATACACCTAATGTCAACGGCATAAATGACACGTCTCTGTTCAATAAGTTCAAATTTCTAAAACTCATGAAAGAAAATTGATGTAACCCTTGAAAAAATAAAAGTCATTGAGTGTCAATTGTTTAACCTCAATACAAATTCAAGTAACTTTCCTTGCTATTCACTCTCTCTGAAATAAGTAGGGTGTTGTCTCGACCTAGACTTTTATGGTTATGTGACTCAGGTTCATTGCTATAAATGGAGTATATAACCCTATTTCAGAAAGTCAGTAAATTCACTTTACCTTCTATAACTGTTAAACCTGACTTTAATCAAGAAAGCCCATTGCTCGATTCGTATGACTTAAGGGTTGCCCCATACTTTGCTCACATTCTGAACTGTTACATAGAATGTTGTTGCGACGACATCATTCCTCCTCCTTCCTCCGTATTTGTTGATGGCAAAGGGGGAGAATGTGTGTTTGCATTCAGATATTCAAGGGGAGAGTCTATATTCAAGGGGGGAGTCTATGTTCAAGGGGTAGGAGTCAGATATTCAAGGGGAGAGTCTATGTGCATCTGTGATCACCACACTTGATTATCATTCATGTCTCATCAAAATACATCATGTCATTGTATTCATTCTATGTGTTGCCATCATCAAAAAGGGGGAGATTGTTGGGACTCCTCTGGGTTGATAAGCAGTTCGTGCACTGCTTTGTGATGAAATGGTTTGATGATTGACAATAGTTGTTTTGATGACTAGCAACAGTGGTGTGTGACTTAGTTGACTTTATTTCTATGCACGATGGTGTAAGTATTTTGATGCATTCATATGTCAGATAATCATATTTTAATGCATTCATATATCAGATAATCATATCAATGGTGTGTGCATCTTAGTCTATGCATGGAATAGAGTCGGTGCAACACATGGTTAATTTTGCATTGAGTCTCTGCAATCCTCGCTGATGCACACGACTAAGTCGGTGCAATTTTTCTCGATGCACGCCACCAAGTCGGTGCAACCTCTGCACCAGGCACTTAGAGTCTGTGCAATATGTCTTAGGTATCTTGGTGCATAGATGTTCATGCATTCGCCTTTTACACATTAAGTCTATGCAAGTCAAGCATTCTGAGTGAATAAGTCCGTGCAAGCTCAACGTCTTCAGTGGCAAGTCATCAGGTCAGTGCAATACTTGCCCATTACACACTCTCAGCCGATGTATCTGTAGGCCTTGTGTTGAAACCATGTATGTGCATCTATTTTTGAAGAGATGATTGAGTCTGTGCATGTGTATGTGAACACCACAATTGAGTCCGTGCATCAAAATCCCTACTCTGTGTAATCTCCTTTTTATATCGTATAATTATCTGAATATGACATTATATCGGATGCCTTGATAGGTGCCTTTTCGTAAAGACTAAGAAGGGCACGTGATACAAGATTGAAGAAAGTGCGAGGATCGTGAAACGTGGAAAGCAGCTATGCTGAGATGCCGCCGCGTGACAAAGGTGTTTGGGCGGGAATTGTGGTGACCACACGCCCTATCCTTCTACTGCTCTATAAATAGGAAGCTTCTTCCTCAGGAGAAGGGCGATCGTGAACATACTTCGAAAGAGCAGAAGCAGAGAGAGATTGCACGATCCAGATGTTGTTCCCCTGTGGTTTTGATGTCAGCAAGCACTATGAGTATGAATGATTGATCACCATGTGTCTGCATATGAATGATTGATTGTCATGCATATAGAGTCATATGGGTTCTGGTATATAGAGTGCATTGTTAGTTCTCCTGCACAGTGCATCGGTGCAATATCTGCCATATGCATACACTGCATCGGTGCATTCATTAGTTGCTTCAATACAAAGTCGATGCGTGTTCATTATGCATACAAAGTCTGCGCATAGTTCATTGCAAAGTATGTACATTCTTTGATGGCATATCTGTGCACCGCTTGTACATTGCACACACAAGTCTATACATTCTTCGACGGCATGTCTGTACATCTTTTGTACCATGCACTCCAAGTCTGTACATTCTTTGGTGGCAAGTCTGTACAACCGTTGTTGATATGAGCAAGTCTATACAATCGTTGCTCATATGAGCATCTAAGTTCGTGCATCATTTAACAAGTCTATACAACCTTTATTTATAGAGCAGTGAAGGTAGGGAGTGTGCTTTCCACGATTCCCGCCCAGAGGCCTTAGTCCACGTGGCGATATCCCAGCATAATGATTCCACCGTTGTTGATATGAGCAAGTCTGTACAACCGTTGTTGATATGAGCATCTAAGTTCGTGCATCATTTAACAAGTCTATACAACCTTTGTTGATACGAGCAGTTAACCTATGTCATGAAATGCCACAGTTATCTCTGGTATAAAAATAATTGAAAAGTCTGCCAGAGCAATGGCATGGTTGTGTTGAGTAACTGGGGATCTCGGCCACTGACCAAGGTGTTTCTTCATGTAAAAAGACACTCCAATTGCTAACTCTGTTCTCATGTTCGAGAGGCAATGCGGTTATCACACTGAGTAACTGGGTCATTTCACCTTAGACGTGTTTTACCTCATGTAAAAAGGTGTTAATCAACCAAGATTGCTCAAGAAAAATAAAGTGAAGTTCAAAAGTGAAATCTAAAAATGGATATCATAAAATTTCTGCCAACAAAGTCAACTTCAAATACTATTAAAGGTTTTTAATCTCAATACTACAATGTGTAACCCCTAAAGGAGTCATTGAGATTAATCGAGTAAGATGGAAGAGGATTGAACTGGAATGCTATATGAATAATTGGTTCACCTTTATGAAAACTCAGTTTCAGATATGAGTATTGTATACAATTGTCAAATTTGGTATACATCATGCATAAACCCATTTTGTCATGCAGTTTAATTCACAACCCCTTATGATAGGAGAGTCTATCCTTAATTGGACTTATAACAGTGGTACCTGGAATAAAATTTCGTTTGATCAGTTACATCCTTAACTGCTCCATCATCTTGCACATCTGTTTCCTGATCATTACTTGAAAATACTTACTCTTTCTACTGAACTGTTACTGAAAGATCATGTGCTCTGTATGTTGCCTTGACATTCTTCCTCAATCTACTTCTTGTTATTGTGACACACTCCTCACATATCCTCTTGAAACTTTTGCTTTATTTTGTGCAAGAACTGTTGTACAGATTTCATTTATTGCTTCTTAAAGGGGGAGGATTGATACTTGATTGTCTAACTGCCCCTGTGCTTGATGATTGTATTTCTTTATTCAGGGGGAGTTTCATGTATGGTTGTTCTTCCTTTTTATCCAAGGAGAATATATGGTGTCATATTACTTTTGGGGGGAGAATAGCTAGCTCTAATGTGCTTTCATGTAGTTAAAGGGGGAGATGTTATATCAATCTTTTCATACCTACTTAATTTTTTCTCTCTCAAACTATTTTCTTTTTAATGAAGTCAAAGGGGTAGAATAGTTTGGGTCGGTGTGACTCATAGTGTTGCCATCATCAAAAAGGGGGAGATTGTTGTGCCCCTGTGATTTTGATGTCAGCAAGCACTATGAGTATGAATGATTGATCACCATGTGTCTGCATATGAATGATTGATTGTCATGCATATAGAGTCATATGGGTTCTGGTATATAGAGTGCATTGTTAGTTCTCCTGCACAGTGCATCGGTGCAATATCTGCCATATGCATACACTGCATCGATGCATTCATCAGTTGCTTCAATACAAAGTCGATGTGTGTTCATTATGCATACAAAGTCAGCGCATAGTTCATTGCAAAGTATGTACATTCTTTGATGGCATATCTGTGCACCGCTTGTACATTGCACACACAAGTCTATACATTCTTCGACGGCATGTCTGTACATCTTTTGTACCATGCACTCCAAGTCTGTACATTCTTTGGTGGCAAGTCTATACAACCGTTGTTGATATGAGCAAGTCTGTACAACCGTTGTTGATATGAGCATCTAAGTTCGTGCATCATTTAACAAGTCTATACAACCTTTGTTGATACGAGCAGTTAAGTTCGTGCATAGTTTCATTAGACCTGTGCATTATGCATTCTTGCTTAAACTCTAGGCACAGCAAGTCTGTACATCGTCTTGTCGCATGCTCGCAAAAGTCTGTACATCGTCTTGTCGCATGCTCACAAAAGTCTGTACACATCTCGGTGGCATGCCTGAGTATTCCTCTTCAATGTGTATACATTCTATTGCATTTGTGCATCTTTCAAAACAAAGTTTGTACACTCTTTACCATACACTCAAAGTCTATACATTCTGTTGCATACATACGTAAAGTAGTATCATGCACTCAAAGTCTATACATTCTTGAACCAACTCTGTGGAGGGTTTATTTCATGCATGATCAAGTCAGTACATACTTCTGTAGCATTCATACTTTGCATCAGTGCATCATATTAAGTCAGTACACCTTCCTTATAACTCATATCTTGTCTGCAGGTGACTTTATGTCCGATGCCACGGAGAAGTTGAAGAAGGGCATGTGATCCAAGAATGGAGGTCTAACCCTTATCGTGACACGTGGAATCATTGTGTTGGGATATCTCCACGTGGACTAAGGCCTCTGGGTGGGAATCGTGGAAAGCACACTCCCTACCTTCACTGCTTTATAAATAAGAGGCTTCTTCCTCAGGAGAAAAATGATCATGCAGTGTGGGGATCGAAATAGGGAACTTACTTGAAAGAGCAGAAGCAGAAAGAGCCTGCACGATCCAGAAGAAGAGAAAGAGAGAAGAAGAGAAGGAGAGAGAAAAAGAGAGAGAGAGTAGTAGAGAAGAAAAGAAACAGAAGTAGATAGAAGAAGAAAGATCTACAGCAACACGATCCAGTGAGGAGAAGAGAGTAGCAGCAGAGAAGAGCAGAAGTGAAAGTGAGAGAGCTCGTGAGATCGAGAGAGACCGAGAGAGAGAGAGAGAGTGAAGAAAGAGCTTGAGGAGAAGAAGATGAGAAGCTTCATTGAAGATCTGTTATCTGTTGGCTCTTGGATCAGATCCAGACCAACTTGTTCCTATCGTTTACAGCTTTCAGTTGCTGTGTTTCCTTTGTTCTTCTTGTTTTTCTTTTGAAACTCTATTTCAAGCTGTTAGTCAGTAGAGCTAAGCTGTATTGCTCAGCGTTGCAGAGGAGGATTCCTCTGGACAGCAAGCTGTGTTGCTCAGCGGGCGAGGTGGATACCTCGGACAGCAAGCTGTGTTGCTCAGCAGTTGTAGGCAAGCTGTGAGGCCCAGCTGTTTAAGCTATGTATCAGTGGAAGCCACACTCGGGTTTGAGTGTGGGGTGGACGTAGGTCTGCGGACCGAACCACCTAAAAATCCCCTTGTCTACTGTGATTTGATTGCCTTATTCGATTCGCTAGATGTATGCATAGGCACGATCTGTTTCTTATATCTAGGGAGAGATAGGTTTGCAAACCGTGCGTTTGATTCTGGTCTTGATAGAGTGATGTGACACCACCTTGGGGGTGATGACCACAAGATAATATGACCCTTGGACCTAAGATTGCAAGCAAGTAAATTGGCGATGATACAACTCGAGCGGCTCACTCGCTTGGTGCACACTTGTGCCCGTGGGTAACTAAGCGATAATGGAGAGGGTCCGGGGTGGGACAATGATGCTCCGGTGCTTGGCAAGCTTAGGGAGAACCTCAATTGGTCCAGGGATGCCCACTCACGGGAGGCCGTCACACCAAGGGTGTGGGTTGAACTGGCTCGCTCACAACTCGCCCGCGATGGACACTCACGTGAACGGTAATTTGGGCCGGGCTCTCGCTCTCCGTCCGACGCAGCAAAGCAAGAATACTAAGCTAAGCAAGTGATATTAACCAGCAAGGAAAGGGGAACCAAGGCTCACCTAGATGGCGTGAAGACGCCGACTCCGGCCGAAGACGGGGGCGAGCGGGGAGGCAAGGGTTTGCGCCCGCAAGCCGCGTCGGTGTCGCTTCAAAATCTGCGAAAAGATTATCACATGAACTACACCTCTCACAGGAGGGGTGATCTTGGGGTGGGGATTAAGCTTATTACATCCAAAACTACCTCCACGCAGGGAGGGGCCTTCAGCCGGCCAAGCGGGGTGGGCAATTACGCAAAGGAAATCCGACTTGCCGAATTCCGCCGGTTCTGCCAATCTGCAGTTTGCTGGATAGTGGGGCGATGATGATGCTTCCAAAAATTCCACAGAGCTCTGATCTTGATGAGACTTGCGCCAAAAGCTTCCAAACTGACTGAGGGTGATGTCTGATTTTTTGGTAAGGCTCTGAAGCTCGGGGCTGATCGGGCCGGCGACTGGAACCTGGCTGCAACTTTCTATCTCTGGCGGGTGCAGGGTTGGTGCAGTTGGTTGCAGAAGGTACTACGGATGCTCCCGAACTCCGATTGGGATGAAACTAGTGGAGACCCGATCGTGGACGGAGTAGCTTCGAGTAGAAGTTGACGGGGCCACAATCCGAGGTCGGAGGAGAGCGAGGTAGCCGGATAAGTAGGGACAGGTCAAACCTGGACCCATAGGTGGCAGACTGCGCACTCCGGCGATAAAATTCAGAACAAATAGCTCGGCAGGCGATTGGCATCGTTCCTTCTGCTACTGATGGAGGACTGGCCGAAGAAGAATTTTGTAGAAGGAAGTGTGCTCGAATTCCTCCAAGGTTGACCGTTGAACAGCTTCCAAGATCGCTCTGGCATTCAGTCTGGGACAGATTGCGCAGTCGTTGAAGATGACGTTCCTCAGGACAGCTCCGAACTCAGATGCCGACGAAACCACTTCCGTTGGAAAGCTAACTCGCAGATGATTCCAGCAATGTAGACCTTGCCACCTGAATTTTTGAGATACGGTCGTAGTTGCTTCTGCAATTCACTGCTTTTCTGAAACCTGCAACAGGGACAGAATAGGTGGAGGAGAGGGTATGGGGATGGGGATGAAAATGGGCTTATTGGGTGGATGGGGAATGGGGGGGTGCGACCTTGGGTGGTTAGGGAGGTGGGGAGATGAAAGGGCACAGCCCAAGGGAGAGGGAAATTCGAAATTTGGCCTAGGGAAGGGCTCTTTCAGTCTTGGGGAGAGGGAGGGTTGCTTGGGAGAGTGGAAAGGTGCCTAGGAGAAGGGGTTTCCACCTAGGGGTTGGAGGGGGAATTGAATGAGTGCATGGGGAAGGGGAATGGGCCTTAATGAGGGGTGAATAGGGAGGAGAGAGAATGAATTTCAAAATTGGGGTGGGGAGGAGAGAGAGAGGGGGCACAACCCACTTAGAGAGAGTGATAGTAAGAGAGAGAGAGAGGGAGATATTGAGAGGGAACTAGAATGTGTGGAAATTTTCTGGATTCAATATTCAAGCATCATTGTTACAAATGAGAGAGGGGTGGGGCTATTTATAGACCCCACACTTTTCCTAAGACCAAACTGACCCTGACAAACTAACTAATGATCAAACAGTCCAAGGGAGGGGCGCCCCTGGGCCTAGCCCAATGAATTGGGCCCATTAACCTATCAAACCAACATAATGACTTCAAGACTTAGGAAAATGACTTTCTAACCTAGGTACATGACTCAATAATGGGAAAATTACATGTTTAAGACTCAAATAAAAATAAGAAAATTACATGACTCGACTCACAAACACATGAGGAACATAATGGCGTACACCGACGATCAATCCGAGCTTCAGAAAATGTGGAGGGGCAAGGGATGTCCCCATCATACCCCCGGGGTGGGGAAAACTCGACCCTGTCTAGTATGGGTCCACCGGGGAAGTAGGATCCCAAACGTAGTTCCGGGCGAACCTTGTTCTCCAAACTCGACCCATGTCCATAGTCGGGGAACGGTGCTTCCACTCGACAAAGTGGCTCGGTCACACCCTTAGGCTGGCGAAGAGATCTTGCTTTGCCTAGTATTGCCGCCATGTGCTGACGTCGGGCTCTCGGGCTAGTTTGTGGTGGCACTCCGAGGGTGTCTCTCACAAGGATGGGTGTAGGCTCAAGACACTCACTAGGATCCACCGCGGTACCCTTAGAGGGTGCCGGATCCGCCACGTGGGAAGTGAGATGAATCCCAAAACCCTTTGGTAAGTTCAACCCGCAAGCCGGGTGCCAAGGCTACTCAGAACTTGGCAAGGTCCAAGTCCTCGTGCCCTCAAATTGGAGGTGACCCTAGAGTAGAGCCACTCCAAAATCATCATCATCAAGTCACCAACGTGGAATTTCAAGTGGCGCTCACGAGTTTTTGCCCGCTTTTTATAATTCTCACCGCCTTTTGCTTGATGCATGTTTTGATGCATATGCCATGTACTAAGATGCGGTGTGAGTGAGTAGTGCATGGTATGCAAAGGTGGTCCAGGGCAACTATATGTAGACCTATCATGCATTGATGTTATGAAGACTTTGAAGGATTTGGGAGGACCGGGGCATCCATAGATGTCCCTCTTGTGAGTGAGTGTGATGAATGTTGGAGGACCCGGACATCCATGAATGCTCCTAACATGCTTGAGATTTATGATGAATGATGGTGGACCATTACAACCATATATTGACCACTCATGTTTTCTACTTGACATGTGGGTGATGTGAATGAATGTACCCGACTTATGAATCATGTCAAATGGTGTGATAAGCCTAGACTCATGCATGTTTATCCCAAAGGTGACTTCTATGTGCATAGATGTGTGATGACTTTTGAACTTCCATGTGAATGGGTCGAAGGGATCTAGGAAGGTGGTTATGGGGTGGGGCATTTCCTCAATCCCGAGGTGTTTGTTGCCTAAGGTCAATGCTCTCATGGTGTAACCCGATTCTAGGAAGGGAGGAGTTTGGGTCAACATGGGCGGTATGGGTAGGGTAAGGTGGGTGGTGAATAGGGGGAGTGGGTTACATGGAGATTTAGGCTCCCATAGAAAAGGGTCAAAGGGATCATGGTAAGAGTCACCTAGGTAGGGGTACTCCATGTTCTCAAGGTCCTCAAATAGTGAGTCATCCTCCTCCAAGATAATTGGGCCAAGGTTGCTAATGGGTTGGCCAATCAAAGCACTTGGGATCTCAATGGTTGGGGAGTAGACTAGGATAGGTTCTTCCTCCATGGGAAGGAGGATGATCTCACTAGTAACTTGGCCATTAGTGTAGATGGAAGTGATGGAGCTAATGGTGGGATATGCTAGGCTAATGGTGTTAGCTTCGGACGGCCTCATGGCTAGCATATTGGTCAAGTGAATTTGCCCATGTAGGTAGTTCACTAAGTCTCCCAAATCTTCCACACAATAGGAAGTTTGATAAGTGACATGTGGCTGAATGGGAATGATTTGGGATTGATATCCCATGGGTAGGTGGCATGGTTGTGAACTAGGAATGGTGAGACCTTTCTTGAGCCATTGGAGTATGGACTTATCTATGGTGAGGTTGGGTGTCTCTAGAGGAGCTAGGCTAGAGTTGTGTGAGTTGTTTGGCCTTTGGATTTCCTCTATGTTGGAAGGTGGATTCGGATGGGCATCCTTCTCCACTTGGGTGGGTGTGTGGGTTGCAACTTCTATTGCTAATGGAGTAGGGGGGTCTATGGTGGGTGGTTTGGTGATAGCTAGCGTATGACACACCCGGGGTGGTGAACAAGCATGGGCTTGGGTTGGGATAGGAAGGTGAAGTAGAGGAGGCCTAGGTTGGGGAAAGATTGGTGTAGGAAGCAGGAGGTGGGTTTGGTGAGGGGTTTTGGGTTTGGGGGTGGTGGCCATTATGGGCCTTGGTGGAGGGGTGGACACGGGGTCCAATTGGGTTTGTGGACATATGGTTGTGGTGGGAGTTTGTAGGTAGGGTGCTGGTGTGGTGGTTGGGGTAGGATAGGTGGGAAGTGATGTGGAATGGGGGATTAGGGTCATGGGTTGGCTAGGTGGGGATGAAGGAGTTGAAGTGCTCCTTAGGTCTTGGTGATTTGAGTATGAGGGGGAAACATATCTAGCCCAAAGTTGCTCCTTCATGTCCCTCCATGTGGTGATGGGTGCTTCCCTTCTAAGTATTCTTAGCCCGACAATTTGCATCCAATAAGTTTGAGCTTGTTTGGTTAGTTGTATTTTGGCGACCCAAGCCATTTTATCCTCGGACATGGGATACCAAGTGAAGTATTGGTCTAATGCTGCTTCCCAATCTAAATATTCTCTAAGAGAGGTTCCATCAAAGGCGGGAAGTGGGTGGGGGACCAATCTATCAGCTACCCTTGGGGTGGGCTCATTGTCACCTAATCGGGTAAGTTGGCCTTTTATGCTATCTAGGCGATCAAAGGCATTGTTCATAGCTCCCATGAGGTATTCAACATGACTGTGGAGGTCATGTGTGTTGGTGATGGGTCTCTCTTGGGGTTTTGGACTCATGGAGAGGGACGATGGGCAAGGTTGGTATGAGGTGGCCATACTAGGGGACAAGAGTGATGCACTTGAAGACTCTAAATGCATAGACATGCCCTAGGACCAACTTGATAGAGACAAGTTGTGAAATTACTCTGATACCACTTGATGTGACACCACCTTGGGGGTGATGACCACAAGATAATATGACCCTTGGACCTAAGATTGCAAGCAAGCAAATTGGCGATGATACTACTCGAGCGGCTCACTCGCTTGGTGCACACTTGTGCCCGTGGGTAACTAAGCGATAATGGAGAGGGTCCGGGGTGGGACAATGATGCTCCGGTGCTTGGCAAGCTTGGGGAGAACCTCAATTGGTCCAGGGATGCCCACTCACGGGTGGCCGTCACACCAAGGGTATGGGTTGAACTGGCTCGCTCACAACTCGCCCGTGATGGACACTCACGTGAACGGTAATTTGGGCCGGGCTCTCGCTCTCCGTCCGACACAGCAAAGCAAGAATACTAAGCTAAGCAAGTGATATTAACCAGCAAGAAAAGGGGAACCGAGGCTCACCTAGCCGGCGTGAAGACGCCGACTCCGGCCGAAGACGGGGGCGAGCGGGGAGGCAAGGGTTTGCGCCCGCAAGCCGCGTCGGTGTCGCTTCAAAATCTGCGAAAAGATTATCACATGAACTACACCTCTCGCAGGAGGGGTGATCTTGGGGTGGAGATTAAGCTTATTACATCCAAAACTACCTCCACACAGGGAGGGGCCTTCAGCCGGCCAAGCGGGGTGGGGAATTACGCAAAGGAAATCCGACTTGCCGAATTCCGCCAGTTCTGCCAATCTGCAGGTTGCTGGACATTGGGGCGGTGATAATGCTTCCAAAAATTCCACAGATCTCAGATCTTGATGAGACTTGCGCCAAAACCTTCCAAACTGACTGAGGGTGATGTCTGATTTTTTGGGAAGGCTCTGAAGCTCGGGGCTGATCGGGCCGGTGACTGGAACCTGGCTGCAACTTTCTGTCTCTGGCGGGTGCAGGGTTGGTGCAGTAGGTTGCAGAAGGTACTACGGATGCTCCCGAACACCGATTGGGACGAAACTGGCGGAGAGCCGATCGTGGACGGAGTAGCTTCAAGTAGAAGTTGACGGAGCCACAATTCGAGGTCGGAGGAGAGCAAGGTAGCCGGATAAGTAGGGACAGGTCAAACCTGGACCCACAGGTGGCAGACTGCACACTCCGGCGAGAAAATTCAGAAAAAATAGCTCGGGCTGGCGATTGGCATCGTTCCTTCTGCTACTGATGGAGGACTGGCAGAAGAAGAATTTTTTAGAAGGAAGTGTGCTCGAATTCCTCCAAGGTTGACCGCTGAACAGCTTCCAAGATCGCTCTGGCCTTCAGTCTGGGACAGATTGCGCAGTCGTTGAAGATGACGTTCCTCAGGACAGCTCCGAACTCAGATGCCGACGAAACCACTTCCGTTGGAAAGCTAACTCGAAGACGATTCAAAAAATGTAGGCCTTGCCACCTGAATTTTTGAGAGATGGTCGTAGTTGCTTCTGCAAGTCACTGCTTTTATGAAACTTGCAACAGGGACAGAATAGGTGGAGGAGAGGGTATGGGGATGGGGATGAAAATGGGCTTATTGGGTGGATGGGGAAGGGGGGGTGCGACCTTGGGTGGTTAGGGAGGTGGGGAGATGAAAGGGCACAGCCCAAAGGAGAGGGAAATTTGAAATTTGGCCTAGGGAAGGGCTCTTTCAGTCTTGGGGAGAGGGAGGGTTGCTTGGGAGAGTGGAAAGGTGCCTAGGAGAAGGGGTTTCCACCTAGGGGTTGGAGGGGGAATTGAATGAGTGCATGGGGAAGGGGAAGGGGCCTTAATGAGGGGTGAATGGGGAGGAGAGAGAATGAATTTCGAAATTGGGGTGGGGAGGAGAGAGAGAGGGGGCACAACCCACTTAGAGAGAGTGATAGTAAGAGAGAGAGAGAGGGAGATTTTGAGAGGGAACTAGAAGGTGTGGAAATTTTCTGGATTCAATATTCAAGCATCATTGTTACAAATGAGAGAGGGGTGGGGCTATTTATAGACCCCACACTTTTTCTAAGACCAAACTGACCCTGACAAACTAACTAATGACCAAACAGTCTAAGGGAGGGGCGCCCCTGGTCCTAGCCCAATGAATTGGGCCCATTAACCTATCAAACCAACATAATGACTTCAAGACTTAGGAAAATGACTTTCTAACCTAGGTACATGACTCAATAAACGGAAAATTACATGTTTAAGACTCAAATAAAAATAAGAAAATTACATGACTCGACTCACAAACACATGAGGAACATAATGGCGTACACCGACGATCAATCCGAGCTTCAGAAAATGTGGAGGGGCAAGGGATGTCCCCATCATAGAGTCTAGCTGATTAGATGACCTGAGTCATCTCTTTAGTTTATATGGAGTAGATCAGAGGTACAGTCTATCTGATCTTCCTTCGATCATTCGAAGAGTGCATCTAAGCTGATTTAGGCATCCGTGGGTTTTTAATTCCGCATCTCTATTTGTTTAATTTTTTCAGTTGGGCAAAATGCTTATGGATATATTCATTCACCCCCCTCTAAATCTATCACATCAGCCTCAACACCAGAGAGAAGAGAAAAAGAAGAAAAAGAGAAGAAGAGAAGGAGAGAGCTGAAAGAGAGATATCTGAGAGAATATTGTGAGTGTTTGTTCCTCAGTCTCTCAGTTCAGAACCGGAGCTGAAATTGCTCAGTGTTGAGCTACATTCCCCTAGTGGGTTCTTTTGTTTCTTTGTTTGTTTTCTTTTTCGTTTCTGAAGCTATGTTTTCAAGCTGTGTGTCAGCGGAGCAAGCTTTGAAGCTCAGCGGTTTGCAGAGGTGGATTCCTCTGGTCGGGTAAAGCTGTAAGTCCCCAGCGGTTTGCAGAGGAGGATTCCTCTGGATGGCATAAGTTGTAATGCCCAGCGGTCTGTAGGGTTTTGACCCCAAAGCTGTGGATCTGCGAAGCTGTGTATCAGCAGTAGAAGCCACGTTCCGGTTTGGAGTGTAGGGTGGACGTAGATCTCGGGTTTGAGATCGAACCACCTAAAAAATATCTGTCTACTGTGCGATTGTTGTGTGGTTTGTGTGCATCCTATTTATTTCTTCGATCCGTAGTAGATGAATGCTTAGGACCGTCTTGATCTAGATCTATTAGGTCGGCTTCCATTGATAGTGTTGTTTATCCTTCTGTCGTCCAACAGCATCTTGTTTTAATTCTGCACTTGGAGATGTTGTTGTTGGTTTTAATTGGGTGTCTGATCTATTCACCCCCCTCTAGATCGGTTATAGCATCCTATCAGTTAGTATCAGAGCATACCATTTGTCCTAACAAGCACAATGCATCTGCAACGTCTCGGAGTCTCAAAACTCAACGGTTCACTCTGCACGAGGTTCCGCAACCTATACAGGGGAAAAATCCAAGTGGATCACAAAACATGATCCGGGACTCGCACAACCGCTCCGAAAGCTCTCTGATTCCGATCTGAAGGATCCAGGGTATTACATCCTCCCCTCCTTTTAGAAATTTCATCCTCGAAATTTAAGTAGCCAACAAGGAACAGGGAAGAATAACCCAAACAGCTGGCAATGCTCTCAAAGCTCCAACCGAACCTCAACACACCACACAAAAACACAATAACACGATTCTTGAAAAACACAATTCAGAGGAACACTACCAGACCATGATCACAAGCACAATCATCATGCTCCGGATCTCAAGGCACATCGATCCATAGAACGAGCACGACACAAAAAGGACATAAGTCTAACACCTCCAAACATGGCATCATCGCTATCGTCTCTTATAGTAAAGAGACACAACCCATGCCACGAAATAGCCCCCGATAAAAACTCATGCTCGGCAGCCAATAACAAGCATCAGCTCTCACGAGGAAAATGATTACCTCATCTGACTGCTCCAACCCATCGGCTCTGGTGCCAAAACAACAACCGAATCTGGCACGCAGAATGCCAATGACACACTGGACAAAAACACAATCAAGTCGATCCTCACTCAGACATTACATCTGATTCGAGTTGCACGCCAACTCTACCTTCTCAGAAGAGTACAACAGAACCAACCGACAAGATCTCGGTCTACACAGTTCCAAACTCAGACTCATAGGGAACTCCTCCCATGCTGACCACAAGCACAAACCATCATACAACCAAATGATGGACGCCTGCAAATCCCGGACTCCGTTCTCAACAGAGAACCACGAGACAACACTGCAAGCTAGGTCACATCAAGGCAAAATTACAGTTGACTACACGTCTATTCATGCCAGCCGTTCACAGCTTACCAACAGGGACCCGAAAACAACTCTCGGAAATGCATCTCCAGGACCACGATCATGTCCCGAGAGCACAACTTCCAAGAAATTCAAAAGAAAGGGTACTCAACCAGCATATACGCAGACATATTTCTCCAATTCTCAAACCTTCCAGTGCTAACCACTACAATGCCTCAAGAAACGGCACAACAACCAACAGCATCAAGGCACACATAGCCAAGACAAACATACCGAGGAAACAATCCTCTTGGCTGGTCAGAATCTTCCAACCTCACGATCCTCGACCTGTGGGTTATGAGCCCACACGCTTCCGCTACGCACTCAACACAACGCACACATGCATCATAAATAACTCGGCATCCGCATCTCTGCACACCTCTCGACGCCATCGCATCTCACAAAACTACAATATACCACGCCTCGAGCACTAATTCTGCTAACAACCGATAACAAGTCGCCATAGTGCAAACCGCAAAGAGCACTAGCCTCAGCTTAACCTCAAGACAATGCCACAAGGTAAGATGAGAAAGATCAAGCTCGGCTAACAACAGCTCACCAGGAAGGAAATCCTTGGCTCGCCCGAGCACTCTCTCAAACAGGGCATCCAAACAACCATCTCAAACAACAATCTTAACACCTTGGCACCCCAGGGGCTAACCAGACCTCAAGCTGGGATGGCCAAAGCAACATTAATCTCCACGGATAACATGCACGGCCATTACAATTCCCATCAGCCACCTGATCATGCCACAGAAAATCTCAAAACTGCACCACAGACTCACGCCTGCGGGCAAAATCTGCCTAGCGTAGCCCAACCGAGACCAACATCTTGATGAAAAAGGGACTCTCCATCAAATCCTGATGAGAGCAAAACCACATCGCAGTGCCAACACAGCGCACGCAAGCTCTCACGCGAGAATCAAGCGCTAAGGAAACGTAAAATCTATGCCAGCTGCCGACTGTATTGGACCTTATGGACTCTGATCACTACAATATCTTGAATTCCCATGTACTTTCACAACATCTTGCTCTGATACCAACTATGACGACCGAGACTCCGGATACCGGGTAAACCTGATACCACTTGGATTCTGAGAGGCCTCCCAAGAGCGGCAAAGCTCCAAAGCAAAAAAAGGTGTGTGTGGAGTACATTGAACTTACAGATAAAGTAGTAAACAATTAAATTACTATGATCAGGATAGCCAAATCAGCAGAAATTAAATTACGTTTTCAATTAACAATTAAAGCTATAGAGCTAATAGTGCTCACAGAGTCCAGTCCAAAGAAAAGTATAGTCTACAGGAAAGAGAAATGTACTCTCAAGTTAGGGGAAGCCTGACATTGGCAAAGCTAGCACTAAGAACCACCGCACTGCACCTCCGAAGCACGAGGAAGAACAGTTACACCTAAAAAGTCAGGGGTGAGCCTCGTCTCCCTGGCTCAGTAGGGGTCTCGCAGATCCCCACCACAAAACAAAAGTGATAAACACCAGTGCTAAATAGCTAGCAACTAAAGCAGTAACAGGAGGTGTAGGAACACCAGTAAAAGTAAAAAGGACAGCTGTATTGAACAGAAACACAGCAGCCGATAGAACCTCGGACCTCTAAACTACTCCAATCGGCAGAACACCAATTCCTGTACTCACAGTTGAGAATCACAGAACCGATACAAAGAAGCTCTGGCTATACAGCCAGGACACATCACGACACCTCAATCGTGCAAGCTTGTCCACAAAGACAAACCCCAACTCAAGACCACACGGTCTGAAAGTAGAGACACATACACGATCTCGCCGTCGTGTCCGCAACACTAACTACTCAAAGAGCCACATCAACAATGATGGAAACCAGTCACGAAAGCCACAAGAGTCAGGTGTCCTATGACAGAAGTACCTCCTCACTAGAAGAAAAGCCAGATGCATCCACTAACGTCTTACACTACGCCACGGGTATCTCCAACTTGCCTCGAACATGTTAACTAAGACACCGAACAAGAACCAAGGAACAACAGTAACGAGCGACTAGTCAGGGTCATGCTCGTCGGTGCTGGTCCAACGCCCCTGACCATGTGTACACACATAAGCTCAATGTCTTGAGCCATGCCTCTATCTGGTTTTCCCCTCCCGTCGGACTCTAACGGCTAGACAAAGGGGCCCATGGCAACCAGCCTACAAACCGTCTCTATCGGGAACTTGCCCCGCCATCACTCCTAGGTGGGCAGGCACACGGAAGTGTCGTCAGGCTACAACTAATGGAGGCTCACTAGACACAAAGACTCTCAAACAGAAACACCAAAGTGTAGATAGGCTAAGCACGCACCTGTTGCTAACACTCGGAGCACATGGCAGCACCACGCCACTAGACTCAGGACAGCCAACTAGACTTGCTAACATAATGATCCTTCAGTCACAAGGCACATGTCAAGATCGCTGTACATAGTGGTAATAAGGTTCCAATCAGCCTAGTCCCTAAGTCAAGACCATGGTAAAACACATCATGTAAGCGACACAGAACAGCCAGATCCACAACATCAATAATGAAAGTCCTCGGCCCCAAGGCCACTCGACGGACTCACAATTCTGCATGACGAGAAACATGAAACACGAGGAATCACCAAAACCCTAGAACCACATAGGCATGCAAACCGAGGCAAGACAATACCTTCGAGTGTCTAAAGCATAGTCTTGATCCCCACGGGACAGCTGAGACAATCACGAGGTCACGCGTCAGCCATTGGGTCACAACCCGGTTGACCGGAAACCATAACGACTCTCGAAACAACAAGGCATACTACTCGGTATTATGGAACTTCCGAACACCCTATAACACGGTCACAGCCCTCATAGGGCCTCTAAGACATCCACGGAACAATGAGCTAACCAAGGGGTCGAAGCCAAACCAACTAGAAGCCAAACCGTCGAAAAGAAGACTCTGGACAGGTGGCGGTCATCCTCCTGGCCGTTACCAGATAGCCTAGCAAATGGCGGTCACATTGGGACTGCTAACAAAAGGTGACGATCTCCAAAGGGCTGCCTCCTGAATATGGCAGTCATGGCCAGACTGCCATTTAACAGGAAACCCTAACATGGAGACTAGGAGAAAACAGGCAGAATGCGGTCACCTGGGGACCGTAACTTGAAGCAGGCGGTCACCCCAAGGCCGCCTCTTGGAGGTGGCGGTCATAGCAAGACCATCTTCTCCAGGCTGCCTCGAAAAATGCATGATAGGCCATCCTGGTTGTGGTCCTTGGCTGACCGTTACTTCAGAAGATGGTCAGTCACAAGGCCGCTACTAGGAACCGACCTAACCGACTTAAAAAGCCAAAAGACCAAATAGCGGTCACCCTAGGGCCGCTACTACCAAGTTGTCGTCGGTCGCAATACCGCAACCTAAAACTGACTTAAAACACTGAAGAACCAGATGACAGGCTCCCTTGGACCGTTTCTTGAAGGTAGCAGTCCTCCTTGGGCCGCCATCTCAAGTAGCGGTCTCTGGTACGACCGCTACTTCCTACCAGTGTGAAAATCATACGAAAGCGCAAAGATCGGTATTTCCATGCCCCTATCATCCCAGAACGACGGGGAAACATCCATAGGCTTGATATCAACCTTCCACAAGCTGGAAGGGATCAAACGAACCACAAAATGGAAAGAAACGAGCAATTTCCTCAAATCCACCCAAAACGACTCACGTGGATAAACGGCCTTATACTGGCCCCAAATCACGGTCAAATATAGCCAAACTGATGGGAATCGAATCCCAACATATCAGAGGTTCAAATTATGCTATTTGAATCGAAAACCATCGCCTGGAACAGCAATTTCACATCATACCCCAAAAATATGCTTTTCGCCCAAAAGCTGGAAAACCCACTCATACTCGAGTCTATCGGCTTGAGATCGCGAGGCAAAGCATAAAATGGGTAGAGTATCCATCCCCCTACCTCCACCGAAGATCTCGCGCGTCGAAACGGCCAAATCCATGCTGCAAGCCATCACACGAACCCACGCCAGCTTCGAATGCACAGAACGGGATCGCGCAAACGCCAGGCTCCACTCCTCACGCCTTCACTCTCCACGACGCCTCCACGGCATCCCCGCCTCGTCCACCTCCGCCACGGTCACGTGCCCAGGGGAGAGGGGAAGAGAGGAGAGAGAACGGAGGGGGAGAGAGTGAGAATGGCGATGAGGAGAGAGAAGAGATGTGAGGATTAAAAAGAAAAGAAATTAATAAATTTTGAATATTTTTGAAATCTGATTTTTCGCCCAAAACTCCATAAAATCAGAAAAATATGAAAAAATAGCCTCCATGATCCTCGAAATGAGCACAACACATCTGCAACATCCCGGAGTCTCAAAACTCAACGGTTCACTCTCCACGGGGTTTCGCAAGCTATACAGGGGAAAAACCCGAGTGGATCATAAAACACGATCCGAGACTCGCACAAGCGCTTCGAAAGCTCTCCGATTCCGATCCGAGGGATCCATGGTATTATAGGTGCGCTTTTCTTTAACAAACTTTAGAATAAAAGCATTGAAGCCCAAAGTGCTTTGGTTCTAGAGAAATAGAGTGGTGTTGATGTGGAGCATACGAACGAACAGGGCTTTGTGATGGTCATCTCTCACAAATTGAGTTTGAAAAATAGGAAATTTCTGGTCATCACCCATAGGAAGGGATACTATTTCAAAAGAATGGCGAGCGTCATACTCAGGATATATGGAGGTAGAAAACCAGTTCGGCAGAATATGGCATGACATATTTATCATGTAACGAGTGAGGGGAGTAGGTGTAGGTGGGTGTTCAGAAGGAGGTGCAACAATGGATGGTGTGGCTCGGGAGGAAGACTTAGGAAGTGATGAAGGAGATAAAGATGATGGTTCATCAGAGGGTTGAGCATCCCCATATAGGGAGGTAATCCGAAGAGTCTTTCTATGTGGGGTAGAGGAAGAAGGAGGATGTGCAGGTGCAAGAGGGGTTTGATAGATAACTAATGTAGTAGAAGGATCATAAGGTGGAGTAGATATAGAAGAGTTAGGTTTTATGAGGGGTGTAGAGGTGGAAGGACTAGCTTAGTCCTGTGAGGATACAAGTAGAACAGCTGTTGGTGGAGTTGAGGTAGAAGGACCTATAGGGTGGTAAGGAGAAGGCAATGGAGAGGGAGAAAAGGAAGGTGGGGGAATGTGGGATGGAGAACCCAAAAGTGGTTGTGTTAGTGTTTTGGTAATGCTAGCAGTAATGGATTGGACTTGAGCCATCGGAACAATCAGAAGATTTTGATTTGTCTGGGTGGTGGCTTTGACTTCAGCAATGTTGTGGTGCTGACTGAGTAACTATGTATCAACGCTCTGCCAGAATTCAGTCAACTTTGCTTCAACAGAAGTAGTTGTGTTCCTAAGCTGATTTATTGTAGAGTGTTAAGAGGAGGAGTAGGACAATAGTTGATTCTTCATTCTTTATTCACATAAAATCTGCATCCTGAATCTTGAGAGATTCCCTATCATTGCCCAGAGCAACAAGCATCTATTTTTCAAGTTCTCTAGATGCTCTATGGTTGGCTTCAAAACTAGCTAATAAATCATACTGAGCACTCAATAACTATACGTTCTATTTCTTCAACTGTGCCATTCATATGTTCATAAAATTTTGAAGAGAATTTTTAATTTGATGAAGTTGACTCTGGGGGGTCTGAATCTCATAAGAGGTGGTCTTAAGAAGAATGGTGGGTGGACTTTAGCATGAATCCATGATGGAGACACTACAACTCCTTCTGTCTCCCTTTCATGTTAGGTTTCTTCTTCAACGGGCTGCTCCCCCTCAATTTGAGCATCATGTGTAGTGGAGGTCTCCCCCTCAGTATGTGCATGAAGTGCTACATCAATCCACTCCAAAGTAGTTTCCAATTCTTCTTGGGAGGGATGTTCTTCAACATCTATATTTTTAGGGCTGGCACTAATTTGGTGCTCTTCTATTTAGACTGGTTCCAAAATAGACTGTGTCTGAATGGTTGCTGCCTCTCTTTGAATGGGATCAATGGTGGTTGTGGGTAAAGAGGAGGTTCCTACATGCTCCTCAGTTGGACGTGTGCTTGAGTCAGATTTGCCTTTTCTGATCCACTATTTGTTCAGATAGGTGAACCCCCTTCTTTGTACAGATGAGATGCGAAGAGGAGTGCAAGAACTTGACTTCTCGTTACTGACATCTATTTGGAAATGTCTTATCATTTTGGTGACTAGTGGTCCATAAGGCAACCAAAAGAACTTCTTCTTGCTTCCTTCCTTAGCTATTTTTCTTGCTTCATTTGCCCCTTCAGCAATGACATGAAAGATGATTGAGGCCAGATTTCTTTCTCGCTTTTCCAAAAGGAAGTACAAAAGATTCGAATCTTCTATGGTGCAGAGTGAGTGACTTCCATGCCTATGGATAAGGATGTAAGTGATGATTAGATGAATCATCTGAGCTTTAACATCCATTAGTGTAATGTCTAGATTTTTCTTAGGGGTTGGCCTGAAATCTCCACCATAAATTCTTACCTCCTTAACAGTCATAGATTCTTGGCTGAGCAGCTTTATTCCAGTTGTAGAACACTCGAGTAGGTTTGTAAAGAGTTTAGTTGTTACCTCAATCTTCGTGTTCTTGACGATAGTGACCAGCTTAATTCCTTCCATCTTCATTTTGAAGTAGAATACCATGCCAGCATCTTCCAGGGTTTACTCTTTCAGGGAGCAAAAATTTAGAAGCTTCATATCCGTAAAATCTTCTTTTAGGCTCAAGCCATGCTGTTCCATTTCATCAAAGTCTATATACCATCCACCAATCATTGCGAAGCTCATTCTAAGGAATAGTGATCTGTCAGCACTAGTGGTGAAGTATTGAGTGTCTGTAGAGATGGACACCATGGTGCTGGGGTTTTGAGATGTCTAGGAGGGTTTATTGAAGAACTTTCAGAAGAAAAGAAAGTATATATAGGATTGAGAAGGAGAATCAGAGGAGGAACTTGTCTGAGATCTTGTGAGCAGATTGTCAGAGAAGACATTACGAGAGCTTCCGTAGGAAACGAGTGTAGCACGAGAGCTTGTAGGTTCAAAGGTGGAGACGGTGGGTCAAGATAGTCAGTTTATAATGATAGTGGCATTTAGGTTTCCGAGATGAATGACCCTTCGAGTTTCGAGTCGGTAGGTGGGATGTTGACACAATCGGCTATGACCAGTAAAACGGTAAAGCATAGTCGACTAACTGGCGATCATAGTTAGAAAGAAAAAGATAGTCGATGATGAAATTTTTAATACAGATAGTTGTTTGTCAGATTTATAAGATAGCTGCACTTATCTATCCCTTATAAAGAAAAGATAGTTGATGGAAAAAAAACTATCGACCATCTTACTAGAGTAATAGAATGAAAGAGAAGTCAAATTGAACAAGTGTCTGTGTACTTCTCATGCCGACCTCATTAGTTCATCATAATTTTTATGTTTTACATTCAATTTTCTAAACATCTATTTATTCCAAAGCACACAATCCCAATTCTCTTCGAATTGTGGTTAAGCGTTCTTCAGGGAGAGGCTTGGTGATGATGTCATCCAATTGATGCATGGTATCAACGAAATTTAGAGTGATATCACTATTTGCAAAATGTTCTCTTATGAAATGATGATGTACCTCAATGTGCGTAGTTCTGGAGTGCTGGATAGGATTTTTGGTTAGATTTATTGTGCTTGTGTTGTCACACATCATTGGGATTCGTTTTAACTTTAAACCGTAATCCTCCAACTGATGTTTGATCCATAGCAACTGAGTGCAGCAGTGACTTGTAGAAACATTGATGGAGGCATCACCCACGACTCCCTCTGGCTCGGGTCATCTTTACACCCCGGTGTCACTTGAGCTCGGGCTTCACTCTATGTAAGCCCCTTTATCCATTTTGTGCTTTCTATTTGAGTCATTTGATGTATTTTCAATTTTATTTAAGTCATGTCCTTAGGTCTTTTGTTATTTCCATAAGTTTAAGTGTCATTAGATTAGCTATTGGGCCCAATTCTATGGGCTTGGCCCAGGGGCGCCCCCCTACCCTTGCTTATTTGTCATTGTTGCATGAGTCAGGGACTTTTTGTAAAATGTGGGTTGCCTATATATAGGATCCCATTCCCCCCATTTCAAATTAATGAATGAATGAAGAATTGCCATTTCAGAGTTCAAATTCCATAGTTCTAGTGGAGTGAATCCAATAGTGGGTGAGAAGCACTAGGGGAGAGAATCCCCACCCAACCTTCTCTATCTCTCTCTCTCTCTCCCTCTCTCACCACAAAGGGGGGCTGCGACCCCGCCTCTCTCACCTCCACCTCACTTGCCACCTCACCCCCCATCCCCTTCCCTAGGTGCATTGAAGACCCCTCCACCAAATCCCCACCAAATCTTGCCCCTCCCTAGGAGATCTTTGGCCATTCCAACACAATCTTCCACTCCCCAACACAATCTCTTCCCTTCCCCACACATTCTCCCAGCCCCCAAGACCAATTTGAATTTGAAATTCCCTCCATTCCCCAGCCTTAGGTCGCCCCCCAGCCCTCTCCATTAGAACAGGTCGCCCCTTTCCTTCCCTCCACTCCATACTACCAAGATCACCCACCACCTTCACTCACCTTCAACCTTGACTGAAGCTAGCAAGACCCTGCATCCTACCCCATCTCCAGCTCCTCCACACACCCTCCCCACCCTCCATACCTCTTCCCACATTCCCCTCCCACCACTCATCATATCCCCTTCACCATTCAACCACTTCTTCTTCTCATTTCGTGGTCATTCGGGAGCTACATCGACGGACCTGCTCTAGTTGAGGACCTGCAGAGAACCCACAGATTTCAGCGGCGACCCCGACCTCATCTCGGAGTCCCTGAAAGTCCAAAAGGTACCGCTGGAAGTGTCCACCTGTCTTCTTCGCAATGGCAGTGGTCTCGTCCCCTTCGGAGTTTTTTGCTACCCGGGGGAGTCGTTCTCCCCAGACTGCGCGTCCACCTCCAGACTGCAGATCAGAGGCTGCTAGTAGAGACTCCCACGATCAGTAGGTTGAAGATCTGGAAGCGGAGCTGGGCCGAGACCTTCCTCAACAAGTCGCTTTCCATCTCCAAGAAGCGGCTCCTCGATCGACCTTCGAGGCAGCCTTTTCTCATTTTTCTCCCTCAGGTGTGCTAGTCTGTCCACTCCTGGACTGGTCCGACACCTAAGCACTGTTTGGGCTGCTCATGTCTACCCCGACATCATCTGGCATCCCCGTGGGTCTCTGCTCGAAGAGGACCCGATAACGAAGCCGTCAACTCTTGCCAACCCCGATTCAGAGCTCGGGAGCGCCCGGAGTGACTTCATCTTCCTGCTGTTGTGGTCCAGAAGCAGACAGAGCCAGAACCCTGCTTCCTTGTTCGTGCCTCTGCTCCGACCAGCACCGGCAACCTGATAAATCATAAAAATTTGGACGACTTCCCGGGTCACCGATGAATATTTTCCAGCTTCTCTAAATTCGGGAGCGGTAACAGCGTCAACATCTTCAACAGTCTGTCCTGATTCACTGAGAGCGAGTAGACCCGGCTTCATCCACCCTTCGGCTCCCATTTGGTTTCTTTTCCCCCTCCCCACCTGGCCGGCTTACAGCCCCTCCATGTGGGAGGTAGTGTTTGATTGTAACCATTAATTTCCCTTCCCCAAAGTCCCCCCCCCCCTTGGATGGGGTGTAGTGTTGTAATGACTTAAGCAGGTCAAGCTTCTCCGGCGCGGCATGTGGGGAACCCATGCTTCCCCGCTCGCCCACGTCTCCGAGCGGGACCGGTTACTTCAAACCGGTCGAGTAAGTGCTCCACCCTTAGCTCTACTTAGTGCTTTTTCTTTCCAATATTAGTTCATAAACTCTGCTGGCCGTGAGAGTGAGAGCCCGATCCTTAAGCTCCATTGCTTCAAGATATCACCGTGGGGTGAAGAGTGTAGCCCGTGCCCTTGGCACCACGTCGGCTCCCTTGAATTGGGCAGCTGTATCCTTGGGGAACCAACCTTGGCCTTGTGGCCCTCTACCAGCAAGGGCCCAGCCATCACATCTGTGAGGCCCGTGCCTTGATGGATCCTTAGTGGTTCGGACCTAGAACTCATTCTGGAATTTCTGGCTATTTTCCTGGATTTTTAGGAATTTTTCTGGTATTTTTCCGGATTTAATTAGATTTAATTGAGGTTTTATGGAAATAATAAGGTTTTTATATATAATAAATATATTATATATATTAACTTTATTTTTTCCTTTAATCCCTCACCCTCTCTCTCTCCCTCGTCGATCTCAATCTCTCACGCTCTCTCTCTCTTGTCCGATCGCCTCTCCCCCTCTCCAAGGGAATTCGGGCGAGACGACGTCGGTTCGAGGCACGGAGCACGCCGGTGGAATCCTCGCGTCGAGAGGAACGCGTTGACGCCCACCTTGACGTGTTTCGTGGCTCGTGAGAGCGAGACGGAGCGTGGAGGCTCGGCAGTACCCTACTCTTGCATGTGGCCTAATCGGCCGATTCGGCTTGAACGAGGTAGGGGGATGGAGTCCTAAACTCGCTAGGATCATTTCCTATAGCTTGTTTGCTTGATTAGACTCCCGTAGCATGCATAATGGTGATTTTCCATTTTGGGGGATTTAAGCTTGTTCTTCATGTTTAATCCATTGTGGGCATTGCATGTGGCTGTTTTGTTGGTATTATGTTGTTTAGGACGTGTGGTTTGACATGTTTTACAGGTTTTCGTCGTTACCCGGTGATTTCGGTCGCCCGGGAGGGAACCCACTTGCAAACATAACCCGTCCGTAACCCAGACGGTGTGATGGTCCTTCCAGGAACAGTCGCATCTGTAACGGTCCATAGGGGACGCGTTACGTCACTGTAACGGCCCTTTGAAGGCGCGCCACAGTGAGTGTAACGGTCAGGCTCCCGACCGTTACATTTCCATAGAATTCCGTTGACCCGTTGTGGCGGTTGGCATGACGGCCTGTTGGGCGGCCGTCAGGAGGCTGTAACGCGCCTGGGCGAGTGCGTTACACCATTTTCTGAACGTTTAAAAAATTGTTAGCGTTAATTTTGGTCTCGGGTGGACCTGACGGCCTGTCGGCCGGCCGTCAGGGTGATGGAACGCGCCACCGCGAGCGCGTTACATCCCGTTTGATCAGTTTGACCTGGAGCTTCGGTGGCTAAAACGGCCAGGGGCGGACGCGTCACAGCCGATGTAATGCGCCCTTCCCCGACCGTCACACACTTGTAACGTGGTGGCAGCAGACCGCCACACGCCTGTTAGTTTCAAAAAGCTGCCGGCCTATTCTTTAATGCTTCCCGAGATGTTTATATGCCATGTTGAGTTATTTTATAATATAATGGCATGTTTATAAATTCCAATAGAGTAGCTTTTCTTTCCTTGCAATGGAATCACTGTTGTAGCCCTAAGGTCTTTGAGTACCGACCCGCTTGGGGATAGCGGAGGGGTGTTTCCCATCACACGGTTTTTAAGCTAGTACCGTGGGCTCCTCGCCAATGGTAGCGTCCTACCAAGGGAGAAATCTAGCTAGAGGGCCTGGATCAGGCAAGAGTCAGTGTGTGCACACGTGGTCAGAGGCTGTGGACTGACATTGACGAATGTCACTCTGACTGGTCACTTGGTTTGGTACTGTTTACGTGCTCAGCTTGTCGTGTTGCTAACTGCGAGTGCTTGAGACGCAGTATAAGTCGTGAGTGGACACATCTGGTTTCTGTTCCCGGTGGTTGTCCTACTCCATGCTGCATGGATTAGTTGAGGCATATTCTACTGGTAGATTTAGTTTCAGTCGTTTAGACTTACTCGTTATTGGCATGTATTAGCTGTTATATCTGTTTGGTTAGATTTTACAGCTTTATTGTGATTAGTTATTCATGCCATTGCATGTTATTTGATTAAATGCATGCTCTAATTTCCTTTATTTTTGCATGTATGCTTGTTTAGCTCGAGGAAGGGATCCGCGTGACCCCTACTAAGTCTGGCTGTGACTCACCCTTCTTCTTTCAGGTGAGCCGCACCCGTTGTCTCCCGGTGTTTCCCGTGTGCCCAGAGACCGTGCCTAGCTGCCAGCAGTAGATGAGTTGCCTTGTTGGGCTCTCTTGTGTACTTTTACCAGGGTATGTCCCGTGTAGTTGTACTTTTGGACTGCACTCTTGTGCCTCTGGACTAGTATATATTTTTAGCACTTGTTTATTTTAAATTGCTTTCGCTCTTCTGCTAAATTTTTAAATGTTGAATCTAATATGCGCGCTTGTAATTGCAATTCGTTATGCATCCCCTCGACAAACTTCACTAACCCTTCAGGGGCCTCATCAGCCTCTTGGGTGGCTTCCCCAGTTCCTGGTATCGGTGTATCGATGTTATCGGTATATCGGTATCTGGCACTCTGGGTCGTCACAGTTGGTATCGGAGCGGAGTTGAGGATTTGTATAAGGAATTGGAATTTATATTTGTCCAGAGCTAGTCATTCGTGTTGTTTATCGCTGGCTTAGGTTGTTTTCCGTATGAGTGATGGAATTGTTGTTGTTTTATGTTTTTCGGCAGTGCAAGATGCCACCCCGTCGAGGAAGACCTCCTCGAGCTCCTAGGCGTGCGCCTAGAGAGGAGAGTGGTTCTGCTCAACCTCATGCAGTTCCTACTGTTCCTGCTGTTCCTGTAGTTCCTCCTCCAGTGCCAGTTGTTGCTCCTCAAGTTGAAGTGCCTGGTAGTCGAGGCAAGGCTTTGAAAGAATTTCTCTTGTTCAATCCACCTGCTTTCGACGGACAGCCTGATCCAGAGGTAGCGAGGCAGTGGCTGGATGCGATTGAGCACGTGTTCCTATCTATGGAGTGCGCGGAGGAAGAGAAGGTTATGCTGGCATCATTTCAGCTCCAAGGTACAGCCATTACGTGGTGGAAAGCCGAGTGGCATATTGCATTTCATTCCAGGCCCCTTCGGCAGATCACTTGGGCAGAGTTTGTTGCAGCTTTCGAGCGTGCCTATGCTCCTGCCTGCTTGCAGATGGTGAAGATGTACCAGTTCATGGAATTATTCCAAGGCGATATGACCGTGCTTCAGTATCGGAATAAATTTATGGAATTGGGTCAGTATGCGCCCCATGTGCTAGCTAATGAAGCTTTGAAGACTCAGCAGTTCTTGCAAGGGTTAAGGCCAGAGTTGAAGTTACCTTTGATTGCGAGTCGAGTTGCTGATCTAGATGGTGCGTGCCAGGCAGCTGTGGCACTTGATCTGGAGATGGCGACACCTGGAGGGTATCCACAAATGGGGTTAGTTCAGCCGGTGATGCAGTTTCAGTAGACTTACCGACCGCCAGTGGCAGGAGTCCCCTCAGTCGCGCCAGATGTTAGCAGTGCTTCTTCCCCTTCCAAGACCAAGTTTCAGAAGTTCAAGAAGAAGAAGAAGTTCTTTCAGCAAGAATCTTCTAGTACGGGTACTGTTCAGCAGGCGACAGCGCCTTCTTCCCAGAGTCGTCAGAGTTCCGTTGTCAGTCAGCCGTGGAATTGTCGGAGAAGCGGTGGTCACCATAAGGGTCAGCCGTGTTCTCTTCCAGTTGTTTGTTTTCGTTGTGACTAGCCTGGTCACGTTGTTCGAGATTGCCCGTTGAGGCCGAAGCCGGTGCAGGCTCCTTTGTTTTCTCAGCCTCAACAGTCGCAGTTTATACCTCCTCCAGTACCTCAACCTCAGCAACAATTTTATTCTCAAGCTTCAGCGTCTTCCCTGCAGTCTTCAGCCGGATCTAAGAAGCAAAAGGGCAAGGTTTCTCATATTTCTCGAGCTGAGGCGGTTGTATCCCATCTAGTGGAAGGTACGATTATGCTTTATGGTCATTCAGCTCGTGTCTTATTTGATTATGGTGCTTCTCACTCTTTTATCTCTAAGGATTTCATTGCATGCATTGAGGAGCCAACGTCGGAGATAACTTGTGAATTGTATGTTGAGATGCCTTCTGGAGATTTTATGATTAGCCTCTGTGTTTGGAAGAATCTCCTGTCATGATTAATAATCGTCAGTTGCCGGCGAGATTGTATGCGTTGCAGCTGGCAGATTATGACGTCATTCTGGGTATGGATTGGTTGGAGCAATATGGAGCTGTGGTTGATTGTAGATCAAAGAAGGTTTATTTTCAGCCACAGGGGAAATCGGCATTTTATTTCCAAGGTATTCGATCCCGTTCTTCTCGTATGATTATTTCTGCTATTCGAGCCTATAGGTTGCTTAGTGTAGGTTGCCAGGGATTCTTAGCTTCTGTGGTTGCTGTTGAGAAACCACGACAGGACGTCAGTGATATTCCTATTTTCTGTGAGCTCCCTGATGTGTTTCCTGACGAGTTGCCAGGGTTGCCTCCAGAGCGAGAGATTGAAATGGTGATTGAATTGATTCCTGGTACAGCCCCGTTAGCAAAGGCACCGTACCGAATGGCTCCAGCTGAACTTAAAGAACTGCGAGCATAGCTACTTGAATTGCTGGAAAAAGGCTATATTCGCCCCAGTTTTTCTCCGTGGAGTGCTCCAGTGCTTTTTGTGAAAAAGAAAGATGGAAGCGTGAGACTTTGTATTGATTACAGACATTTGAATTAGGTGACTATCAAGAATAAATATCCGCTCCCCAGGATTGATGATTTGTTTGACCAGTTACAGTCTGCTACTGTCTTTTCACGGATTGACCTTCGGTCTAGCTACTTTCAATTGCGGATCCGGGAATCTGATGTGGAGAAGATAGCTTTCAGTACGCGATATGGTCATTATGAATTTCGGGTGATGCCGTTTGGTTTGACTAATGCCCCAGTAGCTTTCATGGACCTAATGCAGCGTATCTTTCGTCCATATCTGGATCAGTTCGTGGTGATCTTTGTTGATGACATTCTCATTTTCTCTACTTCTGACGAAGATCATGTGCAGCACTTGAGGATCGTTCTGCAGACTCTGAGAGATCAAGAGCTTTATGCGAAGTTCAGTAAATGTGAATTCTGGCTTCGGGAAATTCATTTTCTTGGCCATGTGATTTCTGGTGATGGAGTAGCAGTGGACCCTGTAAATATTGAAGCTGTTCTGAATTGGCAGAGACCGAGAACTGTAAAAGAGATAAGAAGCTTTCTAGGTTTGGCTGGGTACTATCGCAGCTTCATCCAAGATTTTGCGAAGATTGCAGCACCTATGACTAGACTGACTCGTAAAGATGTGTCATTTGTCTTGTTAGATCAGTGTGAGGATAGCTTTGTTGAATTGAAAAGGCTCTTGACTTCTTCTCCAGTGTTGATTTTGTCATCCGACTCGGGTGGATTTATGGTTTGCACAAATGCTTCTCGAGTGGGTTTGGGTGCAGTGCTGATGCAACACGGTCAGGTTATTGCATATGCATCTCGGAAATTGAAACAGCATGAAGAAAATTATCCCACGCATGATCTGGAGCTAGCTGCAGTTGTTTTTGCCTTAAAGATCTGGAGACATTATCTGTATGGTGAAAAGTTTCAAATTTTTACTGATCATCAGAGTTTACAGTATATATTCTCCCAGAAAGATGTGAATCTCAGGCAGAGGCGATGGATGGAATACATGAAAGATTATGACTTTACACTCTCCTATCAGCCAGGAAAAATGAATGTTGTGGCTAATGCTCTGAGCAGGAAGGTGCAAGCCAGTCATTTGTTGCTTCATGAATGTAAACTTTGGGAACAGCTTCCAAGCGAGGCGATTAGCGTGGATATTCTTGCCGACCCGAAGACAGCGGTTTGTGCTACCTTGGCTTTGGGTTCTTCTTTATATCAGTAGATTCAAGAAGCTCAGCAAGCTAATTCTGATTTGGCTCGTGTTATATCAAGATATGATGTTGAATTTGATGACGAGCTGGTTGTCAGTTTCCGTGGCAGATTGTATATTCCCGCTGATGATTCATTGAGATTTGAAATTCTGAGTGAAGCCCATGGATCCCATTTTTCTATTCATCCAGGTGTCACCAAGATGTATACGAAATTGAAGAAGCAGTTCTGGTGGCCAGGTATGAAGAGAGATGTGGTTGTATTTGTTTCTAAGTGCTTGACTTGTTAGCAGGTTAAAGCCGAACATCAAAAGCCAGGTGGATTGCTTCAGCCATTAGAGATTCCAATGTGGAAATGAGACCATGTCACTACAGATTTTGTGGTAGGTTTACCTCGGACATCATAAGGTTTTGATGGTATCTGGTTGCTTGTTGATAGATTGACTAAAACTGCCAGATTGTTGCCGATAAAAGTTTCCTGGAATGTGCAGAGATTGGCCCAGCTTTATGTTCAGAAGATCGTGCCACTGCATGGAATTCCTGTTTCACTTGTGTCAGATCGTGATCCATGTTTTACCTCCGGCTTCTGGCGTAGTTTTTAGAAAGCTTTGGGCACTGAGTTAGCCTTCAGTTCAGCGTATCATCCGCAGTCAGATGGATAGTCGGAGAGGACTATTCAGACCCTGGAAGATATGCTAAGATCGTGTTGCCTTGACTGGCAAGGTTCGTGGAGTCAACATTTGCCACTTGTTAAATTTACTTATAATAATAGTTTTCACTCCAGTATTGGCATGGCTCCTTATGAGGCACTGTATGGTCGTCCTTGTCGTACTCCTCTGAACTGGTTTGATGTTGGGGATCGACTTTTGACGGCACCTGATATGGTACAGTAGTGTTCTGATGTGGTTCGTCTGATTCGGCAGAGATTGTTGACGGCTCAGAGTCGAAAGAAAAGCTATGCAGATCAGTGCAGACGTCCACTACAATTTGAGCCAGGAGATATGGTTTTTGTCAAGGTATCTCCGATGAAAGGTGTTTCCAGATTTGGGAAGCGTGGAAAGCATAGTCCGCGTTATGTTGGCCCGTTTCCTATTGTTGAAGCTGTGGGTCAGGTAGCTTATTGATTGCAACAACCAGCGGCTATGCAAGCTATTCATGATGTGTTCCACGTCTCTCAGCTGAGGAAGTGTGTGTCTGATGCATCCCATGTTCTCGATGATTCAGTTTGGCCCGAAGTAATTACTGATTTATCTACGCCAGAGTTTCCTATCAGAATTGATGACCGTCGTGAGCAACGGTTGAGAAATAAGGTTATCCCTCTGGTAAGAGTTACTTGGCAGCGTCACTCTGGTAATGAGTCTACTTGGGAGCGTGAAGATGAGATGCGTCAGCTTTTTCCTTTCTTATTCCAGTGAGGTATAATTCCGTTTCTCAGTTTCCTCCTTATCCTTTGTCGTAAATTTTGAGGGCGAAATTTTTATTAGGAGGGAGGGACTGTGAGGCTCGTACCTTGATGGATCCTTAGTGGTTCGGACCTAGAACTCATTCTGGAATTTTTGGCTATTTTTCTAGATTTTTAGGAATTTTTCTGGTATTTTTCCAAATTTAATTGGATTTAATTGAGGTTTTATGGAAATAATAGGGTTTATATACATAATAAATACATTATATATATTAACTTTATTTTTTTCCTTTAATCCCTCACCCTCTCTCTCTCCCTCATCGATCTCAATCTCTCACGCTCTCTCTCTCTTGTCCGATCGCCTCTCCCCCTCTCCTAGGGAATTCAGGCGAGACGACGTCAGTTCGAGGCACGGAGCACGCCGGTGGAATCCTCGCGTCGAGAGGAACGCGTTGACGCCCACCTTGACATGTTTCGTGGCTCGTGAGAGCGAGACGGAGCGTGGAGGCTCGACGGTACCCTCCTCTTGCATGTGGCCTAATCGGCCGATTCGGCTTGAACGAGGTAGGGGGATGGAATCCTGAACTCGCTAGGATCATTTCCTATAGCTTGTTTACTTGATTAGACTCCCGTAGCATGCATAATGGTGATTTTCCATTTTTGGGGGTTTAAGCTTGTTCTTCATGTTTAATCCATTGTGGGCATTGCATGTGGCTATTTTGTTGGTATTATGTTGTTTAGGACGTGTGGTTTGACAGGTTTTACAGGTTTTCATCGTTACCCGGCGATTCAGGTCGCCCGGGAGGGAACCCACTTGCAAACATAACCCGTCTGTAACCCAGACGGTGTGATTGTCCTTCCAGGAACCGTCACATCTGTAACGGTCCATAGGGGACGCGTTACGTCACTGTAATGGCCCTTTGAAGGCGCGTCACAGTGAGTGTAACGGTCAGGCTCCCGACCGTTACATTTCCAATGAATTCCGTTGACCCGTTGAGGCGGTTGGCCTGACGGCCTGTCGGGCGGCCGTCAGGAGACTATAACGCACCTGGGTGAGCGCGTTACAGCATTTTCTGAACGTTTAAAAAATTGTTAGCGTTAATTTTGGTCTCGGGTGGACCTGACGGCCTATCGGCCGGCCATCAGGGTGATGTAACGCGCCACCGCGAGCGCATTACATCTCGTTTGATCAGTTTGAGCTGGAGCTTCGGTGGTTGTAACGGCCAGGGGCGGACGCGTCACAGCCGATGTAACGCGCCCTTCCCCGACCGTCACACACCTGTAACACGGTGGCAGCAGACCGCCACACGCCTGTTAGTTTCAAAAAGCTGCCGGCCTATTCTTTAATGCTTCCCGAAATGTTTATATGCCATGTTGAGTTATTTTATAATATAATGGCATGTTTATAAATCCCAATAGAGTAGCTTTTCTTTCCTTGCAATGGAACCACTGTTGTAGCCCTAAGGTCTTTGAGTACCGACCCGCTTGGGGATAGCGGGGGGGTGTTTCCCATCACACAGTTTTTAAGCTAGTACCGTGGGCTCCTCGCCAATGGTAGCATCCTACCAAGGGAGAAATCTAGCTAGAGGGCCTGGCTCATGCGAGAGTTAGTGTGTGCACACGTTGTCAGAGGCTGTGGACTGACATTGATGAATGCCACTCTGACTGGTCACTTGGTTTGGTCCTTTTTACATGCTCAGCTTGTCGTGTTGCCGACTGTGAGTGCTTGAGACGCAGTATAAGTCGTCAGTGGACGCATCTGGTTTCTGTTCCCGGTGGTTGCCCTACTCCCTGCTGCTTGGATTAGTTGAGGCATATTCTATTGGTAGATTTAGTTTCAGTCGTTTAGACTTAGTCGTTATTGGCATGTATTAGCTGATATATCTGTTTAGTTAGATTTTACAGCTTTATTGTGATTAGTTATTCATGCCATTGTCTGCTATTTGAATAAATGCATGCTCTAATTGCCTTTATTTTTGCATGTATGCTTATTTAGCTCGAGGCAGGGATCCGCGTGACCCCTACTAAGTCTGGCTATGACTCACCCTTCTTCTTTCAGGTGAGCCGCGCCCGTTGTCTCCCGGTGTTTCCCGTGTGCCCGGAGACCGTGCCTAGCTGCCAGTAGTAGACGAGTTGCCTTGTTGGGCTCTCTTGTGTACTTTTTTCGGGGTATGCCCCGTGTAGTTGTACTTTTGGACTGCACTCTTGTGCCTATGGACTAGTATATATATTTAGCACTTGTTTATTTTAAATTGCTTCCGCTATTCTGCAAAAATTTTACATGTTGAATCTAATATGCGCGCTTGTAATTGCAATTCGTTATGCATCCCCTCGACAAACTTCACTAACCCTTCAGGGGCCTCATCAGCCTCTTGGGTAGCTTCCCCAGTTCCTGGTATCGGTGTATCGATGTTATCGGTATATCGGTATCTGGCACTCTGGGTCGTCACAACATCCTCCACTTGGCATCACCAAGTTACCCCGGGTTTGGGTGAGCGTCGGGTGAGTGACCGCCAATATCAGTCCATTCCGTTTGCAAATTGTGCTTGCTTGGCTAGGTCCGAGGGTGTGTCACATCAATTGGTATCAGAGATAGGTTATTGACTTGTCTCTATCAAGTCTAAGTCCTAGGGCCATTGCATTGTGTGTCTATCCTTCATTTCATTCCCCCCCCTTGCATGTCCACCCGTAGTGGTGCCATTTATCGACCCGACCCATCATCTTCGGTTCCCCCCATGGATCCCAATCCCCAACTCAACTAAGACGCCCCTAGGGAGGAACCCCAAGGCCAAATGAACCGGGTGGATGCTACCCTTACAAACATTCTTGCCCAACTTGAGTCCCTTTCCACTCGGCTTGCTCGGCAAGAAGAGCATGAGTTCCACCCAAGGAACAATGAACCAAGAGCCCACCCTCCACATGTTGAACCTCATAGGGATGAGTTCCACCCAAGGAACAATGGACCAAGAGCCCACCCTCCACATGCTGAAATTAATAGGGAGGACTTGAATGTTGACCCCTACCATGTCTATGAGAGGCCTCGCCACCATCAAAATCATGAAAGGCGTCCACGGGACGACCCGGATGACCCTCTCTTAAGGATGATTAAGGTGGAGGCCCTAAACTTTGATGGTTCCCAAGAACCAAGTATCTACTTAGAATGGGAAACCGCCATGGACCAATATTTTGAATGGTACCCTATGTCCGACCAAAGGAGGGTAAGATTGGCCAAGATGCACCTCACCAAATTGGCCAAAACTTATTGGCTAAACCAAGAAGGATTAAGGAGGGTTAGGCGGGAAGGGCCTACTGACACTTTGGAGGGAATGAAGACCCAACTTAGAAACAAGTACCTTCCTCTATCCTACCACCAAATGCTCTTGGATGAGTGGCAAAGCCTCACCCAAGAAGGGAAGACCGTGGTCGAATACATTAAGAAATTTGACTCCTACCTTTTGAAGTGCGGAGTTCATGAGGAACAGGATGTCACCTTGTCCCGATTTAGGAATGGGCTTCAAAATCACATCAAGAGGGAGCTTTTCATGAGAGATGTCGACAACCTTGAACAAGCCTACCAAGTAGCTCGGGATGTTGAACGATTTTCAAGGATTCCTAAGTTTGCTTCCCCACGGCCGACCGATCCCAAAAGCATGGGACCCCGATCCACCCCGGCCCCTCCCATGAAGGCCCCTAGCCCGAGTGGGAGTGCCACATTGAGGCCTTACAACCCACCTTCCATCACCACTCCAACCAAGGCCGCCCCTATCCATCGCCCTCCCCGGAGGGAAGAGGCTTCCAAGAGCCCAAATGTAGGAGGAACCACCCCGGGTAGTGGGCGCCAACAATGCTATAGATGTCAAGGGTATGGGCACTTCGCGGGACAATGTCCTTCCAAAGGGTTGTCTACTTTGCTAGTTGAGGAAGCCCCCCTACCCTAAGGGGAACTTGAGAGTGTGGTTGAGGTCCATGAAGCCTCACTAGATTGGGAAGAAGAGTATGAGGCCCAATACCATGAGACGGGTCTAGACCACACCATGACATCCCCCGACTCCCATCGATGAGTGATTAGATGCACCCTCACTAAACCCCAATAAGAGGATTGGCGACGAACCTCAATCTTTCACACCTTTGTCAAGATAGGGGGTCATGTGAGAAAAGTGATCTTAGATAATGGAAGTTGTGTCAATGCCGTGTCTCCTGACACCGTTAAGCTGCTTGGGCTTACTATCACTCCCCACCCAAGCCTATACCGGGTCTCATGGATCAACAACAACTCTATCCCGGTCAACACCCGTTGCCTTGTGCCCCTCACCTTTTCATCCTGCCATGGACAAGTATGGTGTGATGTCATCCCCATAGAAGTAGGTAGCATCCTACTAGGAAGAATTTGGCTCTATGATGTAGATGCCACCATCTTGGGTAGGACCAACACATGCACCTTTGAACATGAGGGAAGGACTATCCGTCTTAACCCCTCCCCACCATGTCCCATGCCTAAGAGGGACACTCTCCCTCAAGGACACCACCCCACCACACCACAAGTCTCGGGGAACTCCACCCCTCCAACCCAATCCCTTACCCAAAATCCCAAACAAGGTGTGACCTCGGGGTTGACCAAGGGTCTTCACCTCATCACCAAGAAAGAGCTTGAGGAAGAGATAGCTCAAGGGACACCTCTATGCGCGGTTGTCATTTGTCTAGGAGAGACCACCCCCTCCAACCCCCATCCCATAGAAGTCCGGCACCTCCTAGAGGATTTTCATGATGTGTTCCCGGAGGAGCTCCCGGACCAACTCCCTCCCATGCGTGATGTGCAACACACAATTGATCTAGTTCCGAGAGCCACCCTTCCCAACCTACCTCATTACAGCCTCAATCCCACGGAACATGCTGAACTTCGGAGGCAAATAGAGGAACTCATTAGGAAGGGCTTCATCCGCATTAGCAAAAGCCCATGTGCCGTACCGGCCCTTCTCACTCCTAAGAAGGATGGATCATGGCGGATGTGTGTGGATAGTCAGGCCATTAATAAGATCACCGTCAAGTATAGGTTCCCCATCCCTAGGCTTGATGACATGCTCGACATGCTAGCGGGAGCCACTATCTTCTCCAAGATTGACCTTAAGAGTGGCTACCACCAAGTTAGAATTAGGCCCGGAGATGAGTGGAAAATGGCCTTCAAGACCAAGGATGGCTTGTATGAATGGTTGGTCATGCCTTTGGGGCTCTCAAATGCCCCAAGTACTTTCATGCATCTTATGACGGAGGTCCTTAGGCCGTTCATTGGGGTCTTTCTAGTGGTCTATTTTGATGATATTATCATCTATAGTCAGTCCCAAGAGGCCCATCTTGACAACCTTAGGCAAGTTTGCACCATCCTTCGACATGAGAGCCTATTTGCCAACCTAGGAAAGTGTCACTTCATGACCATATCCATCACCTTCCTGCAATTTATGGTGTCTACCAAGGACCCCGAGAAGGTCCAAGCTATTCTTTATTGGCCGGAACCCCACATCCTTCATGAGGTCCGAAGTTTCCATGGGTTGGCCACATTCTATAAGAGGTTTATTCGGGGATTTAGCACCATCACCACCCCTATCACCGACTGCCTTAAAAAGGGGACTTTTGTATGGACCAAACTAGCCTCCGAAGCCTTCCAAGAACTTAAGGAGAAGATGACCCAAGCCCCGATCCTATGCCTACCCGATTTCTCTAAAGTCTTTGAAGTCAGATGTGATGCATCCGGGATAGGAATAGGAGGGATCCTCAGCCAAGAGGGTCACCCAGTGGCCTTCTTCAGTGAGAAGCAATGTGATGCTAGGACCCGGTACTCTACCTATGACAAAGAATTCTATGCCGTGGTCGAGTCCCTCTGACATTGGAGACACTATTTGTTGCCCAACGAATTTGTCATCCTTTCTGACCATGAGGCCCTCAAATACCTCAACTCCCAACAAAAGTTAAATGCCTGGCATGCCCGCTGGGTTGAGTACATCCAATCCTACACTTTTCTCATCAAACACAAGGCGGGAAGTGAGAATCGAGCAGCAGATGCCCTTAGTAGGAGAGTCTCTTTGTTATCCACTATCCAAGTGGAAGTGATCGAATTTGAGAGGCTCAAGGATGAGTACCCAGGTTGCCCTAACTTTGGGCACATCTATACCACCTTGACCACCCATTCAAGCATAGAACATGATGGTTTTATCTTGGAAGATGGGTTCCTCTTCAAGGGGCCAAGGCTTTGCATACCACGGACCTCACTCCGTGATTTCTCGGTTTGGGAATTAAATGCAGGAGGACTAGCTGGCCATTTTGGGGTTCACAAAACCATTGCTCTAGTGGAGGGTCAGTTTTATTGGCCAAGTCTTAAGAGAGATGTAGGCAAGATAGTGGGTCAATGCCGCGCATGTGCTTCGGCCAAACAGGTGAAGCAAAACACCGGCCTTTATCCCCCTCTCCCCATCCCCGACCATCCATGGCAAGACTTAAGCATGGATTGTGTGCTAGGCCTACCCAAGACTTAAAGAAAGCATGACTCAATCTATGTGGTCAATGATAGATTTTCTAAGATGGCCCACTTCATCCCATGCTCCAAAACTTCCGATGCCTCCCATGTGGCCCGATTATTCTTTGACGAGGTTGTTCGTCTCCATGGCCTACCCAAGACCATAGTCTCTGATAGGGATGTCAAGTTCACCAGCTATTTCTGGAAAACTCTTTGGCACTTGATGGGTACCCTCCTCAAATTCTCCACAGCCTACCACCCTTAAACTGATGGCCAAATCGAAGTTGTCAATCGGATTCTAGGGAACCTCCTTAGGTGTCTTGTTGAGGATCGTCCAGAGAATTGGGACCTCATTCTGCCTCAGGCTGAATTTGCATATAACAACTCTGTCAATAAGTCCATAGGAATGAGTCCATTTGAGGCTGTGCATGGGTACAAACCAAGGAAACCTTCAGATCTCATTCCCTTTCCCCAGTATGCTAGAGTGTCTATCTCAGCTGAATCATTTGCCCAGCATATTAGAGAGTTGCATGAAGAAATCCGCAAGCACATCAGCAAAAAGAATGAGACTTATAAAAGGCTGGCCGACTCTCATCGACGTCACCAAGAATTCCATGTGGGTGACTTTGTGATGGTGAGGACAGAGAGGCTCTCCCCGGGAGCCATCTCCAAATTGAGGCCACGTGGGGCTGGTCCCTTCCAGGATCTGAGGCGCATTGGCGCTAATGCCTATGAGTTAGATCTCCCCGAGGAGTTTGGAGTGAGTCCCACATTCAATGTAGCCGACCTAATACCATATAAGGGACCCACGGTGGTACCCAGTGAAGATATTGAGCCTATTCCTCCCATTGTGAGAGCACCCACCCGTGAGGAGAGACAACCAGCCAAGAGAGCCCAGCGTGAGCGCATTGAACGAATATTGGATGAACATGTCACTACCACCAGGAGCAAGGTATACGAGCGCTATCTCGTCAGGTGGAAGGATCGGCCTCCTTCGGAGGATTCGTGGGTGAGTCGGGAAGACCTCCAGAAGTTGGATCCTGACCTTCTCGAGCAGTATCATAGCAGGATGGACCCCTACTCGACGGAGTCGAGCTCTTCGTAGCCCAGGGGATTTGATGGAGGCATCACCCACGACTCCCTCTCGCTCGGGTCATCTTCACACCCCGGTGTCACTTGAGCTCGGGCTTCACTCTATGTAGGCCCCTTTATCCATTTTGTGCTTTCTATTTGAGTCATTTGATGTATTTTCAATTTTATTTGAGTCATGTCTTTAGGTCTTTTGTTATTTCCCTAAGTTTAAGTGTCATTAGATTAGCTATTGGGCCTAATTCTGTGGGCTTGGCCCAGGGGCCCCCCCTACCCTTGCTTATTTGTCATTGTTGCATGAGTCAGGGACTTTTTGTAAAATGTGGGTTGCCTATATATAGGACCCCATTCCCCCCATTTCAAATTAATGAATGAATGAAGAATTACCATTTGAGAGTTCAAATTCCATAGTTCTAGTGGAGTGAATCCAATAGTGGGTGAGAAGCCCTAGGGGAGAGAATCCCCACCCAATCATCTCTCTCTCTCTCTCTCCCTCTCTCACCACAAAGGGGGCTGCGACCCCCCCTCTCTCTCCTCCACCTCACATGCCACCTCACCCCCCATCCCCTTCCCTAGATGCATTGAAGACCCCTCCACCAAATACCCACCAAATCTTGCCCCTCCCTAGGAGATCTTTGGCCATTCTAACACAATCTCCCACTCCCCAACACAATCTCTTCCCTTCCCCACACAATCTCCCAGGCCCCAAGACCAGTTTGAATTTGAAATTCCCTCCATTTCCCAGCCTTAGGTCGCCCCCCGGCCCTCTCCATTAGAACAGGTCGCCCCTTCCCTCCACTCCATACTACCAAGATCACCCACCACCTTCACTCACCTTCAACCTTGACTGAAGCTAGCAAGACCCTGCATCCTCCCCCTTCTCCAGCTCCTCCACACACCCTCCCCACCCTCCATACCTCTTACAACATTCCCCTCTCACCACTCATCATATCCCCTTCACCATTCAACCACTTCTTCTTCCCATTTCGTGGTCATTCGGGAGCTACATCGACGGACCTGCTCTAGCTGAGGACCTCCAGAGAACCAGCAGATTGCAGCAGCGACCCCGACCTCATCCCGACGTCCCTGAAGGTCCAAGAGGTACCGCTGGAAGCGTCCACCGGTCTTCTTCGCAATGGCAGTGGTCTCGTCCCCTTCGGAGTTTCTTGCTACCCGGGGGAGTCGTTCCCCCAGACTGCGCATCCACCTCCAGACTACAGATCAGAGGCTGATAGTAGAGACTCCAACGATCAGTAGCTTGAAGATATGGAGGTGGGGCTTGGCCGAGACCTTCCTCAACAAGTCGTTTTCCATCTCCAAGAAGCGGCTCCTCGATCGACATCCGGAGCAGCCTTTTCTCATTTTTCTCCCTCAGGTGTACTGGTCTGTCCACTCCTGGACTGCTCTAACACCTGAGCACTGTTTGGGCTGCTCAGGTCTACCCTGACATCATCTAGCATCCTTGTGGGTCTCTGCTCGAAGAGGACCCGACAACGAAGCCGTCGACTCTGGCCAAGCCTGATTCAGAGCTCGGGAGCGCCCGGAGTGACTTCATCTTTCTGTTGTTGTGGTCCAGAAGCAGACAGAGCCAGAACCCTGCTTCCCTGTTCGTGCCTCTGCTCCGACCAGCACCGGCAACTTGATAAATCAGAAAAATCTGGACGACTTCCCGGGTCACCTACGAATATTTTCCAGCTTGTCTCGTCCCCAAAAAAATTCAGGAGCGGTAACAGTGTCAACATCTTCGACAGTCTGTCCTGATTAACTGAGAGCGAGCAGACCCGGCTTCGTCTACCCTTCGGCTCCCATTTGGTTTCTTTTTCCCCTCCCCGCCTGGCCGGCTTACAGCCCCTCCCTGTGGGAGGTAGTGTTTGATTGTAACCATTAATTTCCCTTCCCCAAGGTTCCCCCCCCTTGCATGGGGTGTAGTGTTGTAATGACTTAAGCAGGTCAAGCTTCTCCGGCGCGGCGTGTAGAGAACCCACGCTTCCCCGCTCGCCCACGTCTCCGAGCGGGACCGGTTTCTTCAAACCGGTCTAGTAAGTGCTCCACCCTTAGCTCTACTTAGTGCTTGTTCTTTCCAATATTAGTTCATAAACTCTACTGGCCGTGAGAGTGAGAGCCTGATCCTTAAGTTCCATTGCTTCAAGAGATCACCGTGGGGTGAAGAGTGTAGCCCATGCCCTTGGCACCACGTCGGCTCCCTTGAATTGGGCAGCCGTATCCTTGGGGAACCAACCTTGGCCTTGTTGGCCCTCTACCAGCAAGGGCCCAGCCATCACATCCTCCACTTGGCATCACCAAGTTAACCCGGGTTTGGGTGAGCTTCGGGTGAGTGACCGCCAATATCGGTCCATTCTGTTTGCAAATTGTGCTTGCTGGGCTAGGTCCGAGGGTGTCACATCAAACATATTCTGCATCTTCGGTTTATAATGTCACAGAGTGCTACTTTCTGGATGACTAATATATTAGGCAACCTGAAAAGAATTGACATGTACCACTGGTGCTCTTTCTGTCTATTTTGTAACCAGTGTAATCAGTATCTGAATATCTTATTAATTTTGGTGTGCATGATCTCGGATACCACAGACTCATATTATTAGAATCACCTAGATATCTGAAAATTCTTTTAACCTATACTAAATATGAATCTTTCATATTAGCTTTATATTTAGTGCACATACATACATTGAACAAGATGTCAGGTCTACTAGCAGTGAGATATAAAAGGCAACCAATCATACCTTTGTAAGTCTTCTGGTATGTAGGATTACCTGACTCATCACTGTCTATCTTGGCTGAGGAACTCATTACTGTTGACATTGACTTTGCTTTATCAAGGTTGTATTTCTTTAGCATGTCGGTGCAATACTTTGCCTGGCTTATAGGGATTCCTTCTTTCATTTGTTTGATTTGCAGACCTAACAAGTAACTGAGCTGACGGGATCGGCAAGCGGCTTCAACAAAATTATCAAATAGATATTCTTGTTTTATTTGTCTCATGTTTATGTTTTAGTTGTCTCATGTTAATTGGGCCATATGTATGGGCCTAATAGGTCATGTTTTATGTTTTGTAGTAATTATGTCTCCAACTATTATGTAAGAGTCTTTTTTTTATTTTGTGTCTTTTAGTCTTCCTAAGAGAGTTATGATGAGTAGGTGTTAGGTGTTAGGTGAGTTGTCTTTTGGTCTTCTTAGTGGAGTCTATATAAGTGTCATGTAACCTCTCTTTTAAAAACAATGAAGTGAATTAAAAATATTTGGAAAACTACCTCCAACATGAGGTCCCTTACCGTCCTTCTATCTCTCTCTCTTTGGAGTGGATTCTCCAATATTCTCTCTCTCTCTAGGAGTGGATTCTCCTGGGTTCTTTCTCTCTAACTTCTCTCTCTCTCTCTCTCTAAGGGGTGGATTCCCCTCTCTCTCTCTCTTTCTCTCTCTCATTATCTCTCTCTTTCTCTAAGGGGTGCGCCCCTTTCTCTCTCCTCCCCCTCCCAACCACTTTCTTTCTCTTCCCCTCCCCTAATAACTCTTTCCCTAGTCCCCACACCCTTCCATTAACTCACCCCAACCCCAAGAGCTCTCCTCCAATCCTCTCCTCACCTCCCAACCCCCAACTACCCCACTCTCCTTCCCCATGCATCCCACCACCTTCCCAAGGCTAAAATAACTCCTCCCAAGGCCCAAATTCGAAATTCCCTCCCCTCTCCAATTCCCCCCACACCCAAGGTCGCCCAACTCCAGCCCCAACCCAGCCAAGGTCGCCCTCCCCTTCCCTCCATCTCATTCCACCACCATTTGCCACCACAAGGTTTCAACTTCATTGCAGGTCGCAGGCAGCAAATTTGGTCCTAGAAGCTGCATCATCTTCGGCATTTCCCTGAATCTTCTGGTAGCAAGGTATACATATCTGGAAAGGTCATCCAAAGAGCTTTCCAAGCGAGGTGGTTTCGTCTCCATCCGAGCACCGGGCTGATCATAAGGTCCATTCTCCCTCGACTGCGCAAAACTGCTCGGAGAGAAGACCAGAGCCGGAGTGGAAGATCTGCAGTGGCCAACTTCCTGGGAATCTGAGCATGAATTCTTCATCAAAAATCTTCTACTCTGAGTCTTCTTTCATCCCCAAGAGACATAGCTCCGTTTGGCATCCGGATACAGAAGTTATCAATTTTCTCCCACCGGGCATGCAGTTCTGCTTCCACTCTATCGGCATCAACCACCTTCAGTGTTCAAGCTCTACCGGCCATCTCTGACCATATCTGGCAGCCCCGTCAGTTTCGTTGCAAAGACGACTCGTCAACGGAACCAACGACTTCAGCGGTACCTGATTCCGAGCTTGGGAGCGGTCGCAGCATCCTCGTCTTCCCACTACTGAGAACCTGTTACAGTCTGCGCAACAGACCTGCCACTCTATTCAACCGTCTGCCCCGACCAGAATCGGCGTCCAAAGAAATCAAGAAAATTCTGGTGTCTTCCCGGTCCAGCTACGAAGAGTTTCTCACTAGTTTCATCTTCAGCAAAAATCTGGAGTGGCCGCAGTGTCAAGAGAACCGTATGTCTGTCCTGAAGCGCAGAGAGTGGACAACATCGGCATCGGCGGCCTTTTCATCACTTCTAGCTCGAATTCCCCTCCCCGCTTGGTGTCATCATGAGCTCTCCCATCATGCTCATCTCAAATTCTCCCTGCATCAACTTTTTGAAATTCTTGCACATCTTGTTGTTAGTTGCTCCAAAAATAATATCATCGATGTATATTTGAACAATCATGGTTCCTAGATTATTATTTAACTTTACTTCTCTTGAATTCATGTTTTACCAGGAATGAGCTTATTCATTCATACTCGGCTCGTGGAGCATGTTTTAGTCCGTAAAGGGCCTTATGTAGTCTGTAGACATGATCACTCTTACTTAAATCCTCAAACCCAGGTGGCTGTTCTACATATACTTCTTCTTTGATATAACCATTTAGCAATGCACTCTTGACATCCATCTGATATAATCTCAAACCTTGTCCAGCCGCGTATGCTAGAAGAATTCTGATAGCTTCAAGCCTTGCAACCGGCGTAAATGTCTCATCATAATCAATACCTTCTTCTTGAGAATACCTTGTGCTATGAGTCTGGCTTTGTTTCTAATGATCACCCCTGACTCATCCGATTTATTTCTGAATACCCACTTAATTCCAATTATAGGGTGATCCTTTCGTCTCTCTACCAGACTACATAATTGGTTCAGCATCTTCTCATCTAAGAGTTCAAGTTGGACTAGCAACGCCTCTCGACGTTCGTCGAGATTAAGTTCTTTGTCCAGCTGCACTCTTAGGGAAGGGATCAAAATCTCATACGGGAGTACCACCTCCATCCCATAAGTGAGAGCAAAAGGAGTCTGCCCTGTAGGGGTGCGGATGGAGGTGCAATAGGCCTATAGAGCTTCTATCAGTTTGTCGGCCCAATCAGCAAATTTATGTGATTCACATGTTTTCTTGATAAATTTGAGAAGGGTTTTATTTGTGGCCTCAGCTTGGCCATTACCTTGAGAGTAGTATGGTGATGAATGATGCAAAGCTATATTGAATTTCTTACAAAGGTCGCGGAGTTCTTGTGATATGAATTGAGGGCCATTGTCGGTGATGATGTCGCCTGGCACTCCAAACCGCGAGATGATGTTCTTCATAATAAAGAAGCATACTGTGGTGGCTTTGATCTCTGCATATGCTTCAGCTTCCGCTCATTTGGTGAAGTACTCCGTAGCCGTCAAAATGAAGGGTTTCTGCTTAACTGCGGAATTCGGGTCACCGAGGGGTCCGATGATATCAAAGGCCCACATGGAGAACGGCCAAGGAGCAGAAAGAGGATGAAGAGAAGAAGCAGGAGCATGGATTTTGTCAGCATGGAGCTGGCACTGGAGACACCTACGGACATAGGTGGAGCAATCTTCTTCTAGGGTCGGCTAGTAATAGCCCTGCCTAAGAATATTCTTTGCCAATGCCTCTCCATTCACATGCCCTCCACATTCGCTGGAGTGAGCTGCTTCTACTACTTTCCAAGCCTCTTCGTCATCTAGACACCTCATCAGAACTCCGTTCAGAGCCCGCCTATATAACTCACCAGCAACAATTGTATATCTTGCAGCGACTCTTCTAATGGCCTTTCTCTGTTCAGCATTCGCAGCCTCCGGAAATGTGCCATCCCTGCAATACTGCTCAATTTCGTAGAACCACGGCAACCCTTCTTCTTCGATGATTTCCTCAAGCTCAGTCAAGGATACTTCTCTCACCTCCTCCCTTTCTATCTTCTTCTCTACAGACTTCCTAAGGTTGTCAAACCAGGGATCCTGCGGGGAAGGAACATCTAACCGCTGGACCACAATGGTCTCAGTGGCACGACTGAGGGGGAACGCGAGGGAAGAAGTGAGTGACGCAAGTGCGTCAGCCAAGATGTTCTGAGAACGAGGAGTATGAATATAGATAAGTTTTCGGAACTGCCTAGCCAAGAGCGTGACCAGATCTTGATAGGTCTTAAGCTTAGGGTCACGGGTGCGGTAAGTTGACAGAACTTGACGCAACACCAATTGAGAGTCTCTTATGATGTTAAGGTACCGTGCGCCCATGAGGTAGGCGTGCTTCAGACTGGCAAGGAGAGTCTCATACTCGGCTATATTATTAGTGGCAGGGAATGAGAGTTGATAAGCAACAGGGATGGTTACTCCCTCCGGAGTGAGGAGAACGGCGCCAACTCCGCTGTCCTGGGAATTGAGAGCACCATCGAAATGAAGAGACCAGAAAGAAAGATGAGTGATTACTGCCAAGTGTTCATCAGGGAACTCGTCCTGGATTGAATCAGTACGAGGGATAGGAGAATGAGCGAGGTGCTCAGCAATAGCATATCCCTTGATTGCTTTCTGAACGATGAAGGTGATGTCAAACTGGGAAAGAAAGCTCTGCCAGTGAGCTAGTCTGCCAGAAAGGACAGGCTTTTCCAAGAGATAACGAATGGGGTTCATTCTAGAGATCAGCCTAACCTCGTGGGTGAGGAAATAGTGTTTAAGCTTCTAAGCTACCCACACTAGCGCCGCACAGGTCTTCTCCGTGGCAGTATACTTAGATTCAGCAGAATTAAATAACCTCGAGAGGTAGTATGCTGCCCTTTCCCTTCCTTCATCATCTACCTGTGCCAAGACAGCTCCTAGGGAGTCCTCAATCACAGAAATGTACAATATCAGGGGTTTCCCAGGGACGGGTGGTTGTAGAACCGGGGGATTAGAAAGGTAAACCTTAAGCTCCTCATAGGCCTTTTGGCATTGTTCATTCCATTCAAATTTTGCACCTGCCTTTAACAGTTCATAAAATGGGCGGCATCTTTGCGAGTGTTGAGATATGAACCTCCTAATAAATTGCAAATGCCCAATCAAGCCTCGAAGTTCAGTAATGTTCTTTGGCGGCGGCATTTCCATGACAGCCTTTGCTTTGTTTGGGTCGATCTGAATCCCCCGTTTACTAACTATGAATCCAAGCAATTTCCCTGACGCAACTCCAAATACACATTTCTTCGGATTCATTTTTAACTTATATTCCCTAGCCCTTTGCAACACTTTGGCTAGAATGGCGGGGTGTTCTTCTTGAGACCTCGATTTGACCAGAATATCATCCACGTAAGCTTCCAAGTAGACATGCATCATATCGTGGAAAATAGCCATCATCGCCCTTTGATAAGTGGCACCTGCATTTTTCAATCCGAAGGGCATGACAACATAGCAGTATGTGCCCCAAGGCGTAGTGAACGAGGTCTTTTCTTGGTCTTCTGGAGCTAGAAGGATTTGGTTATATCCAAAATAACCATCCATGAAAGAGAGGGCTTCATATCCAGCTGTATTGTCGACTAAGACATCGATGTGAGGAAGTGGAAAATCATCTTTTGGAAATGCCTTATTTAAGTCCCTAAAATCAATACAAATCCGGATTTTACCATCCTTCTTCATTACTGGGACTATGTTTGCCACCCATTGTGGATATAGTACAACTCTAATGAACCTGGCCTTATGCAATTTATCAACTTCTTCCTTAATTCTCAAGGCCATCTGCGGGTGGAATCTTCTTGCCTTCTGCTTAACGGGTGTTGCCCCTGGTTTTAGGATCAATCGATGTTCAACCAGTGCAGGGTCAAGACCTGGCATGTCCTCTTAGGACCAGGCAAAAGAGTCGATGTACTCCCTCAAAACCTTGATAAGCTCCTCTTCGACCTGAGGAGGGAGGTTAGCAGAAATAAGTATGGGCATGGGATCCTCTTCTGTTCCGAGATTAATCTCTTTAGTGGGTTCATCCACTACCGAGGAAGGTTCGTCAAACTTCTTTAAGCCTTGTGCGTATAAATCAGCAGTGTCACCCACCTCACTTTCCTCATCATCTAGCTGGGTCCTTCTCGTTCACGATTTCATATACCCCTAGTTCATCATTGCTCCATACCCCTTCCAATTCTTCATCATCTTCCAAGACGATCGCGATTTCTACAAATTTAGGGCACTTCAGAAGGGCGTGGCATCTTTCAGTCAGATCTTGCAGAAACCTATCAGGAATGGTATTGGGATGACGCGTCACGGGGCGCGCCGTAGACGTGGATGGGCTGACTAGACTCGAACTAGACTCTACTCCCACTGACTCGACTAACCTAGGAGACTCTGCACACTGTACCTCTACCCTAGGAGAGAGGAAATCTACTGGAAGAGAAACAGGGGTCTCGTGCCCTTGGGAACCTGAGCAGAACATAGCGTAATCTTCCATTGAGACCTCCATTTTGAAATTGACGTTTTTTTTTGGAGGCCGGAGGTGATCATGCAGCAAGAGGAAGAAGAAGACGGAGGAGGAGGTAACTGCATGGGGAACAATTTCGGAATTATGCAATCAAAGAAAGGATCAGAAGAAGAAAACCACATTTCATGGAGCTGAGCTCCGGGCGGAGGAGGACTAAACAATGTTGAAAGATAAATGGGCCGGCAACGCCCACAAACACAAGGAACAAACAGAATTTCAGGCCGATCCGTGAAGTGTGGTTCGACCAGGATCGGAGGAGAACGGGGAACAAACCCCAACTGTTGGAACCAAGAGGCAAGACGAGATGGGGACATAGAGTAAGAAATGACAGAGCTCCCCACTTCCCGTGGCCCCTGGCGAGCCAATGGCATCGGAGGACGCTTTACCAGCTGCGTCTCCTTTTTCTTCGGTTTGCTTTCTTTTTTCTGAAACAACTTTTCAAAACAACCAGACCAATCTTCTAGGTCACCAACCACTCTTTGCAGCGGCGGTGGTGGCTCAACGACAACACAGGCTTCATCTGCCTTTTCTTTGAGACTGGACGCCGATTCCTTCAAGGTACCTGGCTGTAACGGCCCTTTTACAAAATGTTGCCGGTAGTCCCATGTTAATGGCCCAGAGTCTCCAAGTACTGACATTGAGGATTCACGGTAACCGAGGCCTCGGCGGCCCATCTTCCTTCCTTTGGGAATGGGGTTGGTCCGGCCCTGTAACTGTGCACCAAGCCCCTGGCCCAGCTGATAACCCAATTTCAAAATCATCTGCCATCCTTTGGAATCTCAAATCTTGGATTTGACTTTCACATTGACTGGCGCAGTGGTGGGCTTGCGTGACGCATATGCCCATGAATAATTCAAATCCATCACCGACAAAACCGGCCTATTGGTGGGCCAGAGTGTAGGGAGAATCTTAGCCGCTATGGCATCAACATTTTGGACTGTGGAAATACTTTTTACCTTGACCACCCGCCCTTGGAATGGGAACTTCAAGCATTGGTGGGCAGTGGAGGGTATGGCATTTAAACTGTTCAACCATGGACGACCTAGTATGGCTTTGAACATCGGGTCTATGTCCAATACATAAAATTCCACGTTCATGACCAAGGGCCCTAGCTCGGCCTGTATAGTCACGACCCCGTGACAAGCACGCCTGGAATTATCATAGGCTGCTATTGTAGTCGGTGTTGGCTTGAGCATGTCTTATGAGATATTGCAGGCACGGAGGGTACTTAACGGACACACATTTATTGATGCCCCTATGTCCACAAGGGCAGACTCCACGGCCACTTTGTTCAGGGAAATGGTGATGCACAACGGCATCTGTCGTGCCTCAGGGGGTGCCAGTTCTGATTCAGAAAATGAAATGGAAGGTCCCTTGGTAATTGTTGCCAAAACCGACGGCAAGCTATCTACTGCCACGTCCTCGCTCACCATAACTTTCTGCAGGAAAGTCTTCAAGGCGTCCTGGTGTAGTGGCGACCTCTTGATTAATTCCAAGACTGAGATTTTGGCCGGCATCCGGTCTAAATGCTGCAATAAGTCATATTTTGTGCCCAACACAGGGTCTACTTCTTCTGTTTCAGCTGTTGGGGAATGAACTTGGAGGTTAGGTGCAGACGCACCGGAAGGGGAAAAAATTCTCTGGAAGGGACGCCCACTCCGAAGGGCGCACTGTGATGCTGGCCCGGCCTGAGATGGACCCCCGCTCGGTCCGGTGGAGTTGGTGAAAGGCGTGGTAATGGGGGTGAGGATGGCGGAAGTGGGTCTAATGGGCCCTGGTGGAAGGGAAATGGGTGAAGGGTTGAGCGGAGGGGTAATGACGGAGGGTACAGTGGGTGGTGGCGAAGGGACTGGTGGAGCGGAGGGGAATATAACGGGCTTAATGGGTGGCGTGGAGGGACCAATGAGTGGTATAGTGGTCAGAGTGGCGGGTTTGAGGATGGAGGGGAAAGCAGGTGCAGGGGAATGGTTGTGGTGGAAGGCTAGAAGGTGTGCGGGGGTTTCATCATCAAAAGTCCACCCCGCGCTGGGGGTTGGGTGCTGGACAATACTCACTTGTGCTGGAGCCGGTGCCGGCAGCTGTTGTTGTTGCTGAGGAGCGGGTTGATGTACTGGCATGGGATTCTGATGGATCCCGAGGTCTTATTGCTGCTGCTGGGGTTACTGTTGCTGCTGGGGTTGCTGCTGCTGCTGAGGCGCCGCCTGCTGCGGCCTGGCCTGTCTCTGTCTTTGCTTGATATCCTCAATCAATTGGTGCATCTGGTCCCAATCAATCCTCTGGCCCTCATGCAGGTCATACACCATGTCTCTGAACTGATAGCACCGTTCTATCATATGCCCGGGTTGCCGATGGAATATGCAGTATCGAGACTGATCGGCAGCCGAATTCAAATTTGGACGCTCAGGAGGCAATTGAAGATCACCAGTGTACATTAAGGCAGAGAAAATATCGGGCAAAGTTTCAGGAAGAGGAGGGTAATGGGCCCTCTTTGGACTCGGTCGAGCAGACCCATAGGCGGCGGGGGGTGGAACATTGTTGTATTGTGGCGGCCGCTGAGGCTGTTGGGGTGGCGGAGGTGCTTTTTGTGGATATTGCGGGACTTGGAAGGCGGGCTGGGGAACTTGCGTAGTGGCAAACTGGGGGTTGCGTGAAGGCTGGGGGAAGCAGGGTGGAGCGGCCTGGTGGGGGAACTGAACAGCCTGGACCTGCTCATTAATCTGTACTCCCTTAGTGACGGGGCCCTGGGATTTTCTGGGAGCCTTGGGTTTCTGGGCCTCAAATAAGGAGTGGATGGGGGAGTCTTTGAACTGGGTTTGTATGAACCGAGCTCTGCTATATAACTGGTGCATGTTTGAGATATCATTCATTGCCAAGATGTTCTTGAATGTTGGCATGGCATTGGAGATCAGCAACTTCACTTTCTCTTCCTCCGGGATCTGCCCGAGCACACGTGAGACCATCTGCTTCCATCGATCTGCATAGGTTGCAAAGTCTTCCTCCGGCTTCATCTTCTCGGCTACCAAGTCAGTAAAAGAATATTCGGGTCCGACCCGATCTTGAAATCTCTGGATGAACCTTTCCTTGACGGTCTTAAAACTCTCGGCCTCCTCCATGGGCAAAGTATAGAACCATTCCAGGGCGACCCCCTCCAACGATCGGCGAAATAAATAAGCCATTAGACGGTCATCTTGCTGGAACTGTGCTGACTCATATAAGAACTCCCAGACATGAATGAACGGGTTGCCATTCCCGTCATATTTGTGGTACACGGGGAGCTCAGACTGAGAAGGAAAATGAATGTCCCTGAAATTAGGGATAGGGACATCAGCAAGAGATTGCGGGCCGACCCGCTTGTGGAGGAGATCAATTTGTTGCTGCATAGCAGCCCATTTGTCAAGAATTTCCCGTTCCCGGGAAGGAGGAGGAGTAGGAGGAGCAATACCTGGATAGGTGGTTAAAGGATAAGCTGATTGACGGGGCGGCCCGTAAGAGGGATAGTGGGCCGAGGAAGGGCCCATATCCGCATGAGCCAACTGGGCTGTCCCTGATTGCAACCTAACGAGATCTGCTGGGGCTACGAGGGCCTGCGGTGACGGAGAAATCGTGGCGTATGGATCAAGGTAAGGAACTGAGGGGATTGGAGACTTTCCCTTATCGAGCTGCTGATGGGCCGAGGTGGAAGCCTGGCCCATTTCCATATTGGAATAGCGAAGGGCCTGAGGTCGGACAGGAGTAAGGTCGATGGGAGCCACAGAGGTGGTCCCAACAGCGGGAGACTGGATGGCAGTGGCAGTCGTGCCATGAGAAGGAATTGAGGTTGGCGCATCGGCCCCTTGCAAAGCCTGTCGAATGAGATGGAGCTGGGTAGGGTCCAGCTGGGCCATCATATTGAGGATTAGATTGGCTGAATTCTGATTGGACGGATTTGAAAGAGAGGGTTGGGAACCTTCGCCCAGAATGGTTGGGAGGGGAGGGGCAGTCCCCTCTCCTCCCTGCAGGTGGGCGACCCTAGGTGGGTCCTCAAGAAGGCCACGAGGAAGGGAGTCCTTGTGGGACTGAGAGAACTCGTACGGCGACATGGAAGATGATGAATCGAACAAGGGGTTGGAGTATGAATGGAAATAAGAACCAACCCTAGGAGGTGATCATGAGGGAAAGAGACAATCCCACATGCACCAAGACACCTAGGACTAGGACCGACAAAACTAACCGACCAAACCTACAAAGCAAATAACAAGCATGCAATGGAAGGAAGAGATGAGATTCAAATCACCCAATTATGCAATCAAATAATTAAATGATGCTCGTCAATTTCTTCTGATTTCCTCTTCGAACCTTTAGGGAGTTAATAAAAGTATAAGTTCTCTCAACCACTAGGTGCCTAACTGGGGTAGGTAATGAGGAACTGTGTGACTCTACAAGGATCTCTCGCTCGCGGATGTAAACCCTAGACTGGTGGTGGATGTGGTACAACCTGCCCGGCGTCCGTGTGGGAATCCACGGCTCACGGGAGCTTACGGAGGTCCTCGGCAAGGTCCCTAGTCGGCTCCAAGGAATATGGAGACGAGAGGAAACCCTACCTCGGTAGGAATGCAACTACTATGAGAAGAAATGGATGCTCCTATGCGCACCGGGGTGCATGCATAATCTAGCCTAGCAACTATCAATCAATGAGCAAGTATACGCATGAACAACAAAGAGAATGATAACGCAACTATGATGAGGGAGCAGGGGGGAAAAATCAATAAATAGCACCAGGAGCAGTAAATCGCGTAGAATATGACAATCAACATACACCGTAAGCGCACTGTGACAGAAGATGAATGGCCCTTATGCGACCGCTCCACCAGTAAAACGGTCTGTCTAGGACCGTGTAATCTAGGGAGAAAACAGCAGAAGAACTATGGAATAATCACAGGATACTGAGAACACGAGGCAGCAGTGGCAGGAAAATACCTGCAGAACGGTCTGTATTCAACCGCGCAATCCTTTGCACGGTCGTCCAGCAGCCGCGTGCCTACAACCAAAATAGAGCGAAGCGTACCTGCGCTGAAGCGATGGACGGCTAGATTCAAACCGCTCCAAATGCTTGACGGCGTGTCAGGAACCATCCAGAACAGGAAAGAGGAGAGAAGCTGGCTCTGGCCGCAGGGGACAGACGGTGGAGAATCAACCGCTCCTATGTATGGGCGGCTCAGTAGAAACCGCGCACGTCCCAGGAGGCAGAAAACGCTTCCAACCTACAAATCACTCTTAGAAGAAAACTTGCACAACAAATAAGGGGGGTCAGCAACTCAAAAGCACGATGGGCGTTAGGGGTCCCACCGTGATCGCCACAAAAGGGGATGTAGATATATTTTTCTTCTCCTACTAAAGATCAATATGCTTCATGAGTGGAACAATATGCGATGAGCAAATAACAAGGATAAGAGGAGAATAGAGAACAAAAGGACCGTGATCGCCACCAAGGTGCCGGACGTGATGGACACGCCGTACCTTGGAAAGAGGGGGAGTACTCGCCTAAACTGCAGCGCTGAAGAGATGAACGGCTCCTGGAGGGCCGCCTATTGGATGTATGGTCTTACGATAGACCGCCTAAGTGTGCTGCAGAGGGTGCGGGAGGAACTACCACTGGAGGACGGACGGCGCTCTATTGACCGCACCAACAGGAAGAACGTCGCTTTCTACACCGCACACGATGTTGAACGGTTGTCTGAAAACCGCACAAGTCCACCACGCAGTAAGTTGCAAGGGGTCCAACCTCCACCCTCTCCGACCGGCCAGAGGTGATGGGCCTCATGCTGATGATTGCTGACCTGCAAAACAACGTAAGAAACACACAGAAAAGACCTAAATTAGAACTGGACGGTGTAGTAAATGTCAATATAAGAAGAAATGAACATAAACGAATGGCAAGGGGGATACCTGGGGGTTTTAAACCCCTAGAGTGACAAAAGCGTGGGTGGATGTGTGCATGATAATGAGAAAGAATGAGGACGTAGGGAGAAAATGACGCATGCAATGAAGGGAAAGTGATGAAAACTATAGACGAAAAGATTCAAGACCAAACTACTCCCTGAACCGGAGGCTTGTATAGACGTAGAAAGCCTCCCTCTTTGGTGCTAGGTTGCTCAAGAATGCGGCAGGGCTTCGCCGTTGACCAAAATTTTCCCCCCTTTTCAGTCCGGCCATTAGGGTCTATTTATAGAGCCTAGAAAGCCAGCCCCGAAACTAGGGTTTAGAGCTATTTTTAGGTTAAAATTATAAAAGATAAATCATAGATATTATTATAATCTCTTATCCAGTCGAAACGGCATCAAAAAAGGTTGATTATCCACGGAGAAATCGACAAGAGAAGTCAGGGATAAAACCATGCATAAAAGGGATAAAAATCTGTTAAAAATCACCAATCGAAAGGATGAACGGTCTTACGATAGACCGCTCAAGCTGATGGGCGGTCCAGTAAAGACCATCCAACACTGTCAGTGGAAATTCAGAAAATCAGAAAATTATCGCTCGAACTGACCGAAACGTCCGCCGTCGGACACTCAAAGATGAACAGTTCTAATAAGCCCGTTCAAATGTAGAGCGGCCAACCAGCAACCATTCTAACCCTATCGGTGATAATTCAAATAATTGGATAATTATCTGAGAAAATTGGCATGCGTAGGACTCTGAGATATAGGCGGTTTGAATTCGCCCGTCCATTTGTTTGAACGGGCCTGATAGGACCGCACAAAAGCATGTCGGTGAATATTCAGAAAATCCTCAGAAATTAGCCAAAATGTATGAACGGTGTGGGTTCAACCGCCCCAGTCCTGAACGGCTGATGTTGGACCGTTCATGCTCTTGGATACTTGACTTTCATAAAACACGTTCAATTAATCAAAGCCAAGGTCCAATAAGCCCTGAATTGATACGAACTTTAACAAGGAGGGAGGCTACCCATAAAATGGGCCCAGGACGTGCCACAAAAAATGGCCCAATGAATGATGGACAACTTAGGGCATCAACTAATGGGAGTAAGAGAAACGACTCAGCTTATCGGTGAAAAAACGGGTGTCAACATGTGTGTATATCACTTGTCATATAACATCTTACTGTAGGAGAGCTTAAAGTTTCTTCAGATCATATTTTCACTACACATATTGAGTTGGCATACACTTTCATACTATGTCATGCAAATGTTGAACATTGTGTATTAATGCCATAATGCATTGCAATCCTCCTGCCTTCGTCATCCATGATTACATAGTATATCAAATGGTGACATGTGGAAGGGCAGGTTAAGCATGTTTGGAAACTATCACTACGCGTTAGGTGATCTTTGGATCTAAGTTCTCCGCCTGGTACTATGAGTCATTTACTTAAAAGGCTACATATGGCATTGGATTGTTACCGAACATCTTGCATTCATGTACACACTAAGGGGGAGCAATCACATTCGTCATATGGGCTTAACATTTAGGTTCACACATGAGTCATGCATTGCATCTAGAGCTATCTAGGGGTGTTGGTTGTTAAAATTATTTGTCATATCATTATTAATAAATTTGAATCGAAATTGACAAATCAAACCTTTCTGTCTTTGGATGCAGATTATACTCCCAAAATCCAAATGATGATGGGCTAAGCTTGAATCAACTGGAAGAATACCTTGCAAGGATGAAAATGATGAGAACCCTCTCAAGTTGTTACAAGAAGATGGGCTACCTTGTGTAGAACAACTTCTAGGATCGACTCAAGTATAAGGTGGTGAAAGTCTTGTACGTGTTGAAGTAAGTACCCTAGGTAAATCAGGTGAAAGGCTTGGAAGAAAATGGATTCTCAAGGTAAAGATAAGAAAGCAAAAGCTGAAATATCAACCCTCGTGAGGTTGGTGATTTTAGTGATTGAAGGCTTCCAATCTTATCTCATGAACTAAGGTAATTCAACCTTGTCAATTCATGCAATGGCCGTCCTTGTCACTTGGTGACACTCTCAAGTGACAGGTATTGATTCTAAAAACTTGAATTGTCATTTACTGGCATGTTGTGATGAATGTGCCTAATTGATTGAATAAAATTAAAAATCTTGAAAGATGTATATGAAGTGGTTGCATATTGAATAGTCTCAATTTGAATTGCATGATCACACTTGAATTGAATTGCATATCTGGTATATCAAATGGCTTCTGTGGAAGAGTGGATCATGTCCACTTGGAAGCATTCCCTATGCGTTGAGCTGAGTCTTCGGACTAAAATCTCTGCCTCGTACCAGATCTTGAAAATTGTGATTGGTTGATTTGTGAATGAATCATTGAGATGAGCTATGTAACTTGAAAACATGTTTGTGATTAAATGATTCATACATTTGACTTTTAGATGAATTCTCATCTCAACACTTGTGAATTACAATTAAATATCTGATTTTGAACAATTCTAAAAATTGGGTTGCATTGCTTAATTTTAATCATTTATGCACCCTTATTCATAAAGGTCATGTCATGAAAAATAGTTGATGATTCATGAATAGAATGTGGATGATTTCAATGAGAAATTTGCCACACTAGCTTGAAAATCAAAGCTCTCATCTTGCTTTTGCATCCTGTCTTCCATTCTCATACAGTTATAGGTTGCATGCATCAGAATCCAATGCATTAGGTGTATTTAGTTCACTCAAATGAAAAATTAAAAACTCACACTTTGCACCCATGTTAATTTTGCATTGCATGAGAATTCATGCATTAACTGCAGTTAGCTCATTCATTTGATATCAGAAGCTTTGCACTACATTGCATTTTATCTTGGCATATTACATTTCCATTTCACTACTATATGATCAAAGGTTACATTGCATCAGTACTCATGCATTAACTACATTCAATTGGTATCCATTTATTTGGTATCAGCTGCATATTTGCATTGCATGTTGCATACATTCCCTCTACATGCTTGCTTGCTAATTATATGTTATCCACCCCCATCCTTGTCATTTCTATGGCCTTATGTCTTCTTGATAAATAATACTGCATTTGAGTCATTATTGGAGTGTTTCATGTCGTACACTCTGGGGGAGTTCTTATTTCATAAGTACATCTATTTAGGGGGAGCTGCCCTGTTATGAGTTCATGATATTTTCGGTATACATGTTGAATCAAATTCGCACACTTCATGCACAAAATGTGAAAATGAGTGTTAATGATAAGGATATATGATTTTTTTTCAACACTCTCGAGATGTTAAACTTGCTGCATGTATGTTGAAGAGACAGTTGAGGAAAAAGGTGCCTACCTATCTTTGTTGAAAAATCTAAAATGAAAATGAAAGATAGAGCAATACTCGGTCTCACTGAGTAAACTTGGCACATGTCACCTGAGACGTGATGTGATTCATATCTGAAAAGTGTTTGAAGAGGTGAAATCTCGCGCTGTATCCTGAGCGGGGTGTGGATCACCTGAAGATGAACTGCAAGACAGGGAAACGTATCAGAGGGCCCAGGGGGTTTCCCTGGGGAAAAACCCTCCGATGGCTAAGTCAGTAGAGCTGTGGTGGAAGCAATAATGGGGAGGAGAAAAGCTAGTGCGCGAGATTCCTCTCCACTAGAGGGTGAAGCGGATTGCTCAGGAGTTTGGGTATATGAGTACCTTAATGGCTCTCTCTTCCATCGGAGGGTAGTCCTGGTTTAAATAGTGTGCCGCCTTCAGGAGTCCTGCAAGCTGAGGGGTCTCCGGCGGGAGTTACGTCCTCAACGTGGGCTTTCATGGCCTTATCGTGGGAACGTTATCGCCTTGAAGTCCGGCGGCTTCTTGATTCCCCTATCCGTTGGGGACTCTTAACGGCAGCACGAACGGATGATATCTGGTCAGGCCGAGCTTCTGAAACGCCAGCCCTGTTCGGGCGATGAGCGTAGCTCGGTGAAAGAGGGGTCGGATAGGTCGGCGAATGCCTGTCTCTCCCGGGCGGGGAAAATGGCTTGGGCCGGACCTTCCTTATGACCTGACCATCACTCGGGCCCTCCGAGCCTAGGGGCCGCCGGGGAGAGTTGGTTCCTCGAGTGTTTGTTTATTGGGCTTTTCTTTCCTGAGTGGGCCCTATGGGCTGTCACTCAGGTGGGCTTACCTCATTGGACCCTGTTGGGTCTTGTTGGGCTGCTCTTTGGGTGGGCTACAGAAATCCCCCTCTCCACTTGTCCCCCTCCTACTCCCGAGCCATGAAGGCTCGATCGAGTAGCTTTTAAGGCTTTGGACCGGCGTGGCTCAGGTGGGTGGAATTCTGTTGGCGTGATGGAGCCACGTGTAGTGGTCGCCTGGGCCCGTAATGATGATCCTGATGGATTTGAACTGAAGGGGCCCCCCTTTTCTCGGAGCACGGAACGACGCGCTACCTTCCTCCAGGGTTTTATAGGCGTTGGGCAATGTTCGTCATTCTAGGCTTCTCAGGGTTTTAGGCTTTCCTTAGTTTCATTGCTTCTGGGGCTCCTTGATGCGCCATGAGGGCACAGTAGAGGCGCAAAGTCTTGCGGCGGCGTTTGAGGAGTTGGCGAGGATAACCGCGGAGGCGGTCCGGCAACTTCCTTCCCCTCCGGAGTCTTCGAGCTCGCGCGAGGGATCATCTTCCAGCTCGATGGCTGGTCTGCCTTTGGAAATCGGGCAAGTGAGGCGGGAGCCCGCCCCCAACTACAGTGAGTTGGGGGACGCCGAGGTGAGGAAGCTGGAGCATCGCTTTCGCTTGCCTCTCAGGTACAGCTTTGCTACCGCCGCCCCGTATGAGATGAGTCTGGATAGCCATACGGGGCACATTTGCACTTTCCTTCTGGCTTGGAAGAGTGGGTTCCGCCTTCCCTTCGAGCCTCTTGTACTCCAGCTTCTCGAGTTTTTTCGGTTGGCGCCTATTCAGTTGGTGGCCAACTCATATCTCCTTCTTTCCGCCTTTCGGATTCTCTGTCGTCAGCACGAAATTTTTCCTTCCTTGGACCTCTTTCATTATTTTTTCGAGTTGAAGGCGCACCCGTCGGCGGGGAAGGGCTTCTACTTCATCCAGGCGAGGAGGAACAGGAGTTGCATCTCACTCGCAGCGAAGGACTCCTCACACAAGGGGTGGAAGACCCAATTCTTCTGGGTGAAGGCGGAGGCGACGGATGAGTTTTGGAGATGTCCGATCTCGCCCAATTTTCATCCGAATCTTCCCCCTCGCCAGGAGGAGTTCCCTCCCCACGTGGAGCGGCATGCCGCTCGTCTGCTGGGTAACCGCCAGTCGACCGAGGAGCTGGTGACGCCGGAGAACATCGAACGATGTTTGCTTACGCGGTTGACGTCGACAGGTACCGCTCTCGAGGCTCTTCTCCTGGGATGGTAGTTACTTTCTTTCTCCTGACCGGGTCTTCTCCCTTTGTGGCAGACGTTAGGCAGGAACCTCTGGAGGAAGCTGCTGAGGTCATTGATCTTGGAGATGACTCGGCGGCCGATGAACCAGATGCTTCTGCGAGTCGCGCCCAAGCCCGAGATAAGGGCAAGGGGGTGGCTCCCGAGGGATCTTCACGGCCTACTGGTACGAAGCGCAAGGATCCCACAACGGGAAAGTTGCGGGAGGCCGCGAAGGCCAAGAAACGGGCCAAGAAGGCCGGTCTTCCTCCTACCGCCGGGGGCGACTCCGGCTCGGCGGCGCTCCCCTCTCGGGGGCAAGATGGGGCCGACCCCTCGGGGCCAGCTCCCCCACCTGCCAGGCGAGAGGGGGCCGAGGAGACCGGGGGCCCTTCAGAGGGCGGCGATAGGTCGGCTCTCCCCCCACGGGGGTAGAGGGGGCCGGTGTTGAAGTAGTTGATGCCAAGACCGGAGGATCGGTCGGAGGCGGTGATGTCTCGGTCGGCGAGGTGCGGGCCGAGACAGGCAGGGCTGGGGGTTCGCCCGCTAGGGCGTTGCAGCCCCAGGTGCTTGGAGCTCCCGGTGCGGTCGGTCTCGCGGCGCCGGTCGAGGTTGGGGGTTTGCCCGGGGAGGCGTCGCAACCCCAACCGACCGTGGCGCGCGAGGCGGTTGGTTCCGTTGCTCGGGCGGAGTCTTCTGGCGGGGTGCTCCGGGCGGAGCGGTCCCCTCTACCAGAGCCCTTGGAAAGGCTCGGCATTACGGGCGACCTGTACCGGGTCTGCCGGTCGATTGTCGCAAGAATGAAGGGGGGAGAGAGGCGCAATACCCCCCCCCCCGGGATCCTTGATGTCCTGATGGAGGGCGGCCTGGTCATAGCTCGGTCGGTGGCTTTGATGGCGGAGGCGCACGCCCGGACGGAGGCGGAGCGGTCGAACCTTGCCTAGACCCTTGGGGGCTGCGAGAGGAAACTGGCCCGACTCAAGGGGGAGCATGAGGGGCTCCGGCAGGAGTTCTCCGCGTTTCGGGAGGTGGCGTGTGCGAGCCGACTGGAGGCCGGGGTGCTGACCGAACAGCTCGCCAAGACCCGATAGTCTCTCGAGAGGACAAGCCGATCCCTGGAGGACGAGCGTTTGCGTCGCCTCGAGCTAGACAATCGCTGGGAGCTCGAACGCGCCGAGCTCCTAGATCGGGCGGAGGTGGCGGAGCGTCTCCGAGCTGAGGCTGAGGCAGACCGGGCCCGGGTAGAGGAGCGTGCGGCCGAGGCGGAGCGGGCTCGGGTCGAGCTCATCGGAAGGGCGTGGCAGATCGAGGCGGAGGCAATCGAGCGTTACAGGAGCTCGGATGCTTACTCGGTTGACCTGGTGGAAGCCGCCCTACCCTATTACGAGGTAGCACTACGCCGGGGTGCTCGAAAGGGATTCAAGCAGGGCTATCGCTGGGCGGTAGACTACGCCGATGAGCAAAACTCCACGATCGAGTTCCCCTTTGGCCAGTGTTATGACTCGGATGAGTCGGTTTCTAGCTCTTCCTCGTCGGTCGGGGAAGATTTGGAGGGGTCGCCTCCATCGGGGTCACCGGCTCCGGGCGTTTCGGGAGGGCTCACGACCGAGACAGTTCTCACACAGGCGAGGTCAGTGTCCGAGCCGGCCGTCACCGAAGGCGCCGGGGGTGACGCGTCTCCTTCCGCCGTTCTCGAACGTCAAAGTGGGCCCGAGGCCTGTTGTATTTTGCCTCTTTCCCTTTTTGTCTCTCTTCCCTCCTTTTAGAGGGTTTCCTTTTGGTGTGATAATAAATGACTTGCTCCGTTTGAGTACCATCCTTGCCGTGATTTGGTTGGCGGATCTTGAGTAGTTGGGAGGTGCCGATATGTCCTGCGTGGTTTTCGCACGCTGTTTTGGTAGGCTTCTGACGGGGCGTCTTTCCGTTCCCTCATGCTTTGAATGTCAGGCCGCTTCGTGAATCCCGCTAGGGCGGGAAACGAGGAGTTGGAGGTGACTGTTCAGGGGAGAAATCCTTTGGCGTGTTTCCGAGGGGGGGGTCATTTAAGGCGTGTAGCCTCCTTTGGCCTATAAGAAGGACTGAAAGGCGCCCTTTCCTCTTAACTGCTTGGGATTTTCTCTAACAGTCTTTCCTCGCTCCTTCCTCTTCACTCTGCGTTGTGCCCTTGTATTCGGAGCATGGAGGATCCTTCGGAGGGCGACTCCACCGACGACGGGGAGCGGCGGGCTCCCGCTGTCCTATAATGTTGAACGGGTCCCACAGTCGCCGCGCGTGCACGAGACGGGTCCGACAGTCGCCGCGCGGATCTGGGGAGGACTTCGGCGTGTGGAAGCACGCCGTTGGCCTCTTCTTAGCTCCGGCGAGGCTTCCCGGTGGACGCCGAGGCGGAGGACGGATGGGGGCATCAGGGGAACCCGCCGTCACTTCCCTCCGTGTGAGGGGAGGAGGCGCATCAAGCTCCCTCCTCACCGAAGCCTTCCTCCGTCTGCAGCCTCTTTCTCCCTCTTCTGCTCTTCATTTCTTTCACTCTTCGGGGGCTGCTTGCTCTCTCCTTCCTTCCAAGGAGTTGGCAGATTGGAAGAGGGGAGGCCCTCACGGCGCTCCTTTTTCCTGGTTGTTGCCAACTTGGGAGGTAGCCTTCCTCAACGTTTAAAGGTGGCCTTCCTCCTGCAGTCCCTCTGTCACCTTTGTCACGGGCCACCCGAGCCAACTGGCTCGACCACCTTTTGTCCGAGCCAGTTTCCGCACGAGGCAGAGTCAGTGGCTGGACGCGAGGTGATCAAGACCGAGTCAGTCGAGCGATGACCCCTTGAGGCGGTGTTAGACGGATTTTTGCTTTTTGCTATGTGATGTACTGGCATTTGCCTATCTGATGTACCAATGGTTTGGAATGAAAAGAAAAGGGATTTATTCCGTCCATCTTGCTGTACAATTTCAAAAGTAGAATTTGCGTAGTCTGGCTGCGTTCCATGTCCGAGGAATAGGTTCCCCTTCCATTGTCGCTAACCTGTACGCACCTTTTCCGAGTGTCTCGTGATGGGGCATCAAAGGCGATTTCCATACACGGGTGAAGTGTATTTGTGTGTTATGGCTTGTATGAAGTTGTAATTGTGTAATTTCTTTCTTTTGGGCTCCTTGTAAGGCTTATATCAAGCCAATGGGCCATTTGTTATGTCAAGTCCAAGGTTAGATTGCCATTAGTAGAGTCCATTAGAAAGCCTAGTTCATATTGGACCAAGTGCCACCCTTATGGACCATATTAGTCATTTAAGGCCCAATTGGGCCACTCCCTCTCATGGGCCACCAAGACTTGGAAGGCCCAAGTCTAGACTTGAGTTAATGGGTTGGGTTGGCTGCCCTTGGACCAGCCTATGTCCAAGAGAGGCCCATGAAGGGGGCGCCCCCTCTTTTGGCCTTATTAGGCTTGTTAGGTGGTGTTTGAATGGATCTAGTCCAAGGTTGAATAAGTATGGTCAAATTAGATTAAACTAATGTATTAAATGTGTGATTCACATTGTATCCCAGCCCTTCAATCCAAACCCCTAAATCCAAGGGCTGAGGGTGAGTTTGGTTGGCATCCTATATAAGGTTGTATTTTTCATATTGAATGAATTAATGAAGAGAAAATAGGCATTTGCCCCAAAGTGAGATTTGCGCCCCTCCCCTCTCTCTCCCTGGTTCCTCCACCCCCTCTCCCCTTTCTAAAGTGTAATCCCTTCCCCCTTGATCCCCTCCAACATCTGAAGCAACTCCGGTGATCGCCGCCGCCATCGTCTCGCCGCCGACGCGTCGTTGCCAACGGTTTCGGTGGTTCTGTCCACTCAGGATAGGTTTCTCTTCTCCGAATTTCTGCTATCACTCCCTTCATCTTCTGAAGCTCAAAATTTCAGGGTTGGTTCCCCTCTAGAACCCTTATCCCCACAAAAAAAATCACGTCAAAATTCATCCTTTAGCTATTTTTTGATTTTTGTCCAAGTCCAAGTTCCAGATCTGTCCTGGTTCTGTTCACTATTCATCAGCTCTGAGTCTACCCCATTCGAACCATCTTTTAATTTTTGTTAGGACGCCCAAATTTATTGGGACTTCTGTCCACATCCCTCTATCACCAGGAATTTTCTTAATTTTTGGTTCACCCTCCAATTATTTTACAAAAACCGTCCAAGTTCCCAAGAACAGTCTGCCCACAGTTTCCCAGATCCGACCCAGGTATAGCAACAAAATCACAGAAAATCCATTTCTTCTCCAATAAAAAAACCAAAAATAGTCCCGGATTCCTCTCTCAGAGACCTTCAACTTTGCTGAAGAAATCATTTCCAGATTCGGAGGTCTTCTCCCCGGTCAACGTCGATCTTCAGAGAAGTCAGAACCTGCCCCTGCAGTTCTGGCCAGATTCCAGTAAGCTTGTAAAATATATGATCAGAAATACAGATCTGATTATTTTTTTTGAAGACCCCTACGTCGAAGTATTCTAAGTCATCTTTCCAACGGCGCTAATCTCGTCGCATTCCGACAACGGGGCTGATCGCAGCAGCAGTTTTCTCCGAGTCGCGCGCCTACAAACAGAACGTTCAGGTTCGTGGCCGAGTTCCCAGCGAGCGTCGTCCGAGGGCCGCCCGGCGTCCGGCGGTCGTTCCAGCAGCTCGCCATCCCAGGGGAACGCTTTCCAGGTGTCTCCACAACAGAGGAGTCATCAGGCCCCACACGACCCCTCCGGTCAATACGTGGGCCCCCACTAGCACGAGTACGCGTGAAGCCGAAGCATTGCCTGAAACCGCCCGTCAACCCGAACTTGGTCCTCCCGGGCCCACTTGTGTCGCCCTTTACCTCCCTGCGTGGAGTGGGCTTATTTGTACTGCTGTAAACATAATGTACTAAGTTCCCGGGAGTACGAGCTTTGGCCGGGTGCCGTCTTCGCCACGGCGAGAGCGTGGAGGTATCGCCTTCACCCTTACACTTGGCATTAGCTTAATTCTTTATATGCTTTATATGCCGCTGCTAGAGAGCATGTGTAGGGATACCTAGCTCGCCTTCAATTTATAATATCACTGCTGCGAGAGAGAGCAAAGCCGTCCCGTGACCCGATCCGGGTGCAAAAGAGAGCCGACCACCCTAGCTCATTGCCGGTTTCTCAACCGCGCACATCCGACGCTTCCCTCGTTAAGGGACGATCGCGAGCTTGTCGTGTCCGTGGTCCCGTCCCGCATCAATTTGGTATCAGAGCGAGTTTGAGTCTAGGGTGTCCAAAAAAAAAAAAGTGTGTCATTTACGTCTAGTCATTAGTCGGTCTAAGTCGTGTTTAGGGTCAGCATATTTCTAAAACACAAAAAAAAAAGGGAAATGTCTTTTGCATTTACATCCCTTTACTCGGTATATCAAAAGGTGTTGTCCGAACGTTAGGCTACGCCTATCGGGAAGGCCGCACACTTGCGCGAGTGACCTTCGGGTCAATTACCTCCGCCACGTACCGAGTCTTGGTTTACGTCTAGGGTCCTTAGTGTGCATGCATTCCAACTTTGCATTACTTAGGGTCGTGTCTAGTGTCTTGCCCAAATGGCCTTGCATATCCATTCCTAGGGATCCATTCCCGTATTTAGGCAACTATGGCCAACCCATGTCGACCCGTCCAAGGTGATAGGTCCGTGTCCGAGTACATTCGAGCATATCATAGGTATTGGTTGGAACATGGCTTGGGAGAGGAGAGCAAAACGGCCGCATTTCAGTTCCGGAGAGGTTTGCGCCTTCACTTCCAATTGGAATGTCTTATCCGCAATGCATTCTCTCTAGCGGAATCCTATACAGTCGCTCTAGTGGTCGAACCATTTGAGTCACACTTCTCTCGGTATGGTGGCTTTCGACCAGCATCCACCTCCCAGCCGCCTACACCATGGCCTTCACCACTCGAGAGAGTTCCAATGTCATCCATCTCTTTTTCCGAATTTGATTCGGAATCCTCTCATTTGGAACCACCAAGGCCCGAGCCACCCGTATTTCTAACGGGTACGCTTTTCTTAGCCGAGCCGCTTCTTAGTTGGCTCAAGGATGGCTTGGTCCCACCTCCCTTCCCATCAATGGACCCCACATTACCACTAGTGTCAAGCAACTCATTTCATACCACCTTCCGGTCTCGTCACTATGTGAACACATTGGACGACCTGCTTAAAGGGTTAGACCGGCAGTTGACCTTTACACATTTATTGGCCCGAGGCTTCGACCAACCCGCTAGTCTTAGATTCACCCATCCGGCCTATGGGTCCATTACATCCGAGTGCACCGGGGGTTGTGTCACCACGGAGATCCTCTTACTCCTCCCCTTACCGGACGAGCCCGAATTCATACCCTTTTGTCCGAGGGAGGAATCCTACTTCTTGCCTACGATCCCCGTCCCACCCGTTACAATTCAAGAAGGTGACTACCCACATCTTCAAACCGTCTACACGTGGGACTGTGACTTGTGGGAACCCACCACAAGGGGTCATCCCTTCTTTGACCCTTTTGACCCCTTCACTTTTAGACTTCCCGAGTTACCACCCGTACACCTCTTCTTCAAGGAAGCCCACTTTTATGCCCCTTCCCCTCGAGATGGTCCATCTACATCCACCAACCCCGATCCACCTACACCCGGCCCTTCTAAACCACCCGAGTCGCCCACATTCCAAAGACCATCCACGCATAACCACACCCGACGTATAGGTGTTCCCTATGCCATCCATTCCCAGTTGCCTAACATGCATGCATGGCACATATTCGGGTGTCCTGGTCCGCCGTCACCCATGTACGGGTCGGACTAACATTAGGTGTGTCTAGGGTCATATATGAGTCGGTGTGTTTTCTTTATGTGGTTTGTTTGTGTGGTGATTTTGAGTCGATTGTTTGCGTAGTTTGCATTCGTGTGTCTGTGCATGGTGAGTCTGCATGTGTCTTGTGCAAGCTCGTTGTCGGTCTCTTACGAGTAAGAGGCGAGTGGACTCACTTGATGAGTATGGGATCGGTTTTACTTCTATATCCGGATCAGTCACCTATAGGGACTCAGCGGTGATTCCTAGTGAGTCTTCGAGCTGTCTCCTTCCTTTTGAGAGTGCCCCTTCGGAGTGACCACCTTTAGCCATAGCAGTGCGCATATCGAGTATATATGGAATGAGCAGGTGCCGATCACTTGGAGTGGAGCATACCTGCGCTACTTAGCATGGTGACAGATCCGTCGGAGTACCAGAGCAGCCATACCCCTACTCGACGGGGTCGAGTTCCTCCCACCCGGGGAGAATTGATGGGGCATCAAAGGCGATTTCCATACACGGGTGAAGTGTATTTGTGTGTTATGGCTTGTATGAGTTGTAATTGTGTAATTTCTTTCTTTTGGGCTCCTTGTAAGGCTTATATCAAGCCAATGGGCCATTTGTTATGTCAAGTCCAAGGTTAGATTGCCATTAGTAGAGTCCATTAGAAAGCCTAGTTCATATTGGACCAAGTGCCACCCTTATGGACCATATTAGTCATTTAAGGCCCAATTGGGCCACTCCCTCTCATGGGCCACCAAGACTTGGAAGCCCAAGTCTAGACTTGAGTTAATGGGTTGGGTTGGCTGCCCTTGGACCAGCCTAGGCCCAAGAGAGGCCCATGAAGGGGGCGCCCCCTCTTTTGGCCTTATTAGGCTTGTTAGGTGGTGTTTGAATGGATCTAGTCCAAGGTTGAATAAGTATGGTCAAATTAGATTAAACTAATGTATTAAATGTGTGATTCACATTGTATCCCAGCCCTTCAATCCAAACCCCTAGATCCAAGGGCTGAGGGTGAGTTTGGTTGGCATCCTATATAAGGTTGTATTTTTCATATTGAATGAATTAATGAAGAGAAAAAAGGCATTTGCCCCCAAGTGAGATTTGCGCCCCTCCCCTCTCTCTCCCTGGTTCCTCCACCCCCTCTCCCCTTTCTAGAGTGTAATCCCTTCCCCCTTGATCCCCTCCAGCATCTGAAGCAACTCCGGTGATCGCCGCCGCCATCGTCTCGCCGCCGACGCGTCGTTGCCAACGGTTTCGGTGGTTCTGTCCACTCAGGACAGGTTCCTCTTCTCCGAATTTCTCCTATCACTCCCTTCATCTTCTGAAGCTCAAAATTTCAGGGTTGGTTCCCCTCTAGAACCCTTATCCCCACAAAAAAAATCACGTCAAAATTCATCCTTTAGCTATTTTTTGATTTTCGTCCAAGTCCAAGTTCCAGATCTGTCCTGGTTCTGTTCACTGTTCATCAGCTCTGAGTCTACCCCATTCGAACCATCTTTTGATTTTTGTTGGGACGCCCAAATTTACTGGGAGTTCTGTCCACATCCCTCTACCACCAGGAATTTTCTTAATTTTTGGTTCACCATCCAAGTATTTTAAAAAAACCGTCCAAGTTCCCAAGAACAGTCTGCCCACAGTTTCCCAGATCCGACCTAGGTCTAGTAAAAAAATCCCAGAAAATCCATTTCTTCTCCAATCAAAAAACCAAAAATAGTCCCGGATTCCTCTCTCAGAGACCTTCAACTTTTCTGAAGAAATCATTTCCAGATTTGGAGGTCTTCTCCCCGGTCAACGTCGATCTTCAGAGAAGTTAGAACCTGCCCCTGCAGTTCTGGCCAGATTCCAGCAAGCTTGTAAAGTACATGATCAGAAATACAGATCTGATTATTTTTTTTGAAGACCCCTACGTCGAAGTATTCTGAGTCAGCTTTCCAACGGCGCTAATCTCGTCGCATTCCGACGAGGGGCTGATCGCAGCAGCAGTTTTCTCCGAGTCGCGCGCCTGCAAACAGAACTTTCAGGTTCGTGGCCGAGTTCCCAGCGAGCGTCGTCCGAGGGCCGCCCGGCGTCCGGCGGTCGTTCCAGCAGCTCGCCATCCCAGGGGAACGCTTTCCAGGTGTCTCCACAACAGAGGAGTCATCAGGCCCCACACGACCCCTCCGGTCAATACGTGGGCCCCCACTAGCACGAGTACGCGTGAAGCCGAAGCATTGCCCGAAACCGCCCGTCAACCCGAACTTGGTCCTCCCGGGCCCACTTGTGTCGCCCTGTACCTCCCTGCGTGGAGTGGGCTTATTTGTACTGCTGTAAACATAATGTACTAAGTTCCCGGGAGTACAAGCTTTGGCCGGGTGCCGTCTTCGCCACGCCGAGAGCGTGGAGGTATCGCCTTCACCCTTACACTTGGCATTAGCTTAATTCTTTATATGCTTTATATGCCGCTGCTAGAGAGCATGTGTAGGGATACCTAGCTCGCCTTCAATTTATAATATCACTGCTGCGAGAGAGAGCGAAGCCGTCCCGTGACCCGATCCGGGCGCAAAAGAGAGCCGACCACCCTAGCTCATTGCCGGTTTCTCAACCGCGCACATCCGACGCTTCCCTCGTTAAGGGACGATCGCGAGCTTGTCGTGTCCGTGGTCCCGTCCCGCATCATCTCGACCACTCGGTAGGGGCCTTCCCAGTTGGGGGATAGCTTGCTCGCCGCCTCTAGTGGTCGAGAGGCTTCAGCCTTCCTGAGGATGAAGTCCCCCGGTTGGAAACGTCTGTCTCGGACCTTGGCGTTGTAGTATCGAGTGAGGCGGCGCTGGTACTCCGTTGCTCGGACGTTCGCGATCTCTCGGAGTTCGTCTGCCAGGTCGAGGTTCTCGAGCAATTTTTGCCCGTTTGCCTCGAGTGAGAAGCTGATCACTCGGAGAGACGGATTGGCGATCTCCAATGGAACGACGGCTTCGGTGCCATATACCAACTGAAAAGGGCTTTCACCGGTTGCCGTCCTGGGGGTTGTTCGGTGCGACCATAGTATGCTAGGCAATTCCTCGAGCCAGCTACCCTTAGCCTTGCCGAGTTTGGTTTTTATGCCTTTCAAGATAGTCTTGTTGGCATTTTCAACCAGCCCGTTGGCCTGAGGGTGGGTGACCGAAGTGAAGTGGTTGTGGATATCTAGGTCGGCGCATCTGTCTCAGAAATATCGAGAGTCGAATTGCCGGCCGTTATCGCTCACTATCACTCCGGGGACGCCAAAGCGACAAATGATCGATTTCCACACAAAGCCCCAAACGACTGTCTCGGTGATCCTTGCCGTAGCCTCAGCCTCGATCCACTTGGTGAAGTAGTCAATGGCGACGATGATGAACTTCTTCTGGGACTGGGCCGTCGGGAATGGCCCAAGGATATCGATTCCCCACCGAGCAAAAGGGTAAGGCTCGGCTAGGGTAACAAGTTCCGTGGCCGGCCGATGGACCAAGTGGTCGAACAGCTGGCATCGGTCGCATTGTTGAACTTAGGCCGAGCAGTCGCGCTGCAGGGTGGGCCACCAGTACCCCTGTCGTAACCGGATTCTCGCCAGCGACCTTGCCCCTGAGTGCGCTCCGCACAGGCCTTCATGAATCTCTTGGATGGCTCGGTTTGCTTCGTCGGGACCAAGGCACTTCAGGAGGGGACCGAAGAATGATCTTTGGTAGAGTGTGTTATCGAGGACGACGAAGCGCCGAGCTTGATACTTCATTCAGCGGGCTTCCCGAGAGTCGGAGGGCTCTTGGGAGTCCTGTAGCCAGGACAGGTAGGGGAGCGCCAGTCGCTTGGAGTGGCCGAGTCAACAGTGAGGAGCTCCGTGTCGATGCTCAGGCGCTCTAGCTCTTCTAAGAGGACTGATCATGTACCTTCCGGGTCTAGGGAGGAGGCCAATCGAGAGAGGGCGTCCGCCCGAGAGTTTTGCTCCCAAGCTATCAGGACTACCCCAAATTCCTCGAACTGTTGGGCCAGGCTCCGGACCAACTGAAGGTATTTGATCATAGGTGCCTCCCGAGCCTCGTACTCGCCGTTGACCTGACCTGCGACTAGTTGAGAGTCGGTGTGGATCCTGACTCACTCGACCCCCAGCCGTCGGGCCATGCGTGCTCCCGAGATAAGGGCCTCGTACTCGGAAGCATTGTTGGATGCCTGAAAATTGAATTTCTAGGCGTACTGTAGCTCTATCCCTTCGGGGGACCTTAGGAGGATCCCCGCACCGCTGCCCACCGAATTGGAGGATCCATCGACGAACAGTTCCCAGGTTGGCCCGGTCGTGGTCGGAGGCCTGTCCTCGGCGAGGATGGTGCTTTCGGCAATGAAGTCAGCGAGCGCTTGGCCTTTGATTGCTGATCGCGGCCGGTACGAGATGTCGTAGGCCCCGAGCATGATGGTCCATTTGGCGAGTCGCCCTGAGGCCTCGGGGTGGGCCAGAATCTTCTTCAACGGCTCGCTGGTTAGCACGGTGATGGGGTGCCCCTGGAAGTAGGGTCGGAGGCGCCTTGCGGAGGTAACCAATGCTAGCACGAGTTTCTCGATTACGGGGTACCTCCGTTCGGCCTCATTGAGCACCTTGCTGGTGTAGTAGACCGGTCTTTCGATTCCCGAGTCATTTCTGACTAGGACCGAGCAGACCGTGGATGGCGTCGCCGAGAGGTAGAGCAGCAAGACTTCGCCTGGGATGGGCTTGGAGAGCACCGGTGGTGAAGCCAGGAACTTCTTAAGCTCGGCGAATGCTGTCTGGCACTCCTCATCCCATGCGAACGTAGCAGATGCTAGCTTGGGTCCCCTCATCAGTTTGAAGAAGGGCAAGCATCGTTCGGCCGCACGGGACAGGAAGCGGCTGAGAGCGGCCACACACTGCCAGACGCTGAACGTCTTTAATGCATGTGGGCGGGCGCATGTCCAGGATGGCCTGGACTTTTTCGGGGTTGGCTTCGATCCCGCGCTGAGTGACCAGGAAACCCAGGAACTTCCCGGATTTTACTCCAAAGGTGCACTTGGCGGGGTTGAGCTTCATGTCGTACTTCAGGAGGGTGCCGAAGGTTTCGGCAAGGTCGGTGAAGTGGTCTTGGGCCTTGGGGGTCTTGATGAGCATGTCGTCAATGTAAGTCTCGACGTTCCGACCTAGCTGTCCCTCGAACATGTGATTTACCAGTCGCTGATATGTGGCTCCGGTATTCTTCAACCCGAAGGGCATCCGGGTGTAGCAGTACACGCCGCAGTCGGTGATGAAGGCGGTCTTCTCGACGTCTTCTGGATTCATTCTGATCTGGTGATAACCTGAATAGGCATCCAGGAAACCGAGTATCTCATTGCCTGCGGTTGAATCAACCAATTGGTCGATGCTCGGTAGCGGATAGCAGTCCTTTGGGGTAGCCTTATTCAGATCGGTGAAGTCCACGCACATTCGCCATTTGCCTGTAGTTTTTGGCACCAGGACGACATTGGCTAGCCACGTAGGGTAGAGGACAGGTGTGAAGAGGCCAGTCTCTTATCCCTTGGTGACCTGCGCCTTGATGATCACCTGCTTCTCGGGCGCATGCTTCCTTCTCCGTTGCTGTATGGGTCTCACGGTGGGGTAGAGGCTGAGCTTGTGCATCACGGTCTTCTCTGGTATGCCTGGGAGTTGATCATCGGACCAAGCAAAGACCTGAACGTACTCAGAAAAGAATTTCTTGTATTGCTGCTATTCCTTGGGTGGTAGGTCGGCTCCGATCCTTACTCCGAGGGCCGAGTCATCGTTTAGGAATACCGTTAGCAATTCACCACCGGGCTCGGTGGTTACGGTCTTCCCTTCGATTCCCTTGGGGCCCTTATCCCCCCCGTCCAGCCTTGAGGCTTCCACCGAGATGTTGTAGCACCTTCTAGCCGTGGCTTGGTTACCTCGGACTTCCCCCAACCCGTTTTTGGTGGGAAACTTCATTTTCTGGTGATAGGTAGATGGTACGGCCTTTATTCGGCTGAGAATTTTCCGGCCGAAAATGGCGTTGTACGCTATCATACCCTTGATCACTATGAAGTCCGCCATGACCGTAACGGTTTTGGGTGGGGTGCCGATGGTGACCGGCAGGCTTAGGGCTCCCTCGAGGTAGGTGGCCAGGCCGTTAAACCCGCAAAGGGGTGTTCGGATCGGGCGGAGATTGGATGGGTCTTCCCCCATCTTGAGGAAACAGTCATAATATAATACACCGGGGGCGCTCCCATTGTCAACCAGAATTCTATCTACGTTACAATGGTTTATTGTGGCCGAGATAACGAGGGCATCATCATGCGGGGTGTTCAGCCCTTCCAGGTCTTGGTCGGAGAAGACTATGACCTGGGGCTCCGTCGGTGGGCCGCTGGAGGGTCCTAAGACCTGGCTGGCACGCTCGGCATGACGCTTCCTTCCTCGGCTGGTGTCACCGCCCGACGCCGTTCCTCCGGAGATGACATTGATGTGGACCCCTCAGGGGGCGTTGTCGATCTCCTCAGCGGCGTCCCGGTCTTCTTTACGCCCGGTTGCAAATCGGGCCAGGTGCCCCTGACGGATGAGACATTCGATCTCATCCTGGAGCTGGTGGTAGTCGCCGGTGTGGTGCCCGTGGTCGCCGTGGAACAGGCAATGCCTGTCGCGCTTGCGGTTCTTCGATCTCATTGGTTCGGGCCGGCGGAGGAGTCTCGAGTCTTTGATGTCTTCATAGATCTCGTAGACTGGCGTGGTCAAGGGGGTGTACCGCTCATACTTCCGTTTGCGCTCTCCTTCCCAATCGCGCTTCTTGCCTGAGACAGGGTTTGGCTCGGAGGCCCGCTTCTTGTCCCCCTCCCGACCCGAGCCGGTTGTGTCTCGACAGGCGCTGAGTACTTCTTCGCACTCGGCGTGGCGCAGTGCCAGAGTCACTAGCTCGGCAAGGGTCGAGGGAGGGTGGAGGACAAGTTCGCGACGGAGGTTCTCGTCCCGGGTGCCCCCGGTCAGAGCGGTCGTGGCCGAGGCCACATCCAGGCGGGGAATTCTGAGGGCTTTCGATTTAAATCGGTGGACATAAGCCCGGAGCCTTTCCCCTTGCGCCTGTTTGAGGGCCACGAGCCCCGCTACTGACCTTGGGGGGGCGCTTCCGGCGAAGCTCTCCTTGAAGACTCACCCGAATTGCCTTAAGTCTCGGATGGACCCAGGGGTGAGGGCCCGGAACCATGCCTGAGCGCCTTGGACCAGGGTGGCCGCAAAGGCTCGGCATTTAATAGGATCTGGTGTTCCATGCACAGTCACCAGGGCGTCGAAGCTGTCGTAGTGGTCGGCTGGGTCGCCCTGGCCATCATAGAGCTTGAAGGTCGGAATGGAGGTTCTGGGAGACACCTCTGCCTTCAAGATGTATTCGGAGAAAGGGGATTTCTCCTCATCCTCCGGGAAAGAGGTTTTCTACAGGGCGCGGAGGGTGCGCTCTTGTTCTGTAAAACGTCTTTCGAAATCCCTCAGTCGGAGGGATAGTTCCGACTGCGGTCATGCCGTGGGACTGGGGGGAGCGTCGTGGCGATTTCCATACACGGGTGAAGTGTATTTGTGTGTTATGGCTTGTATGAAGTTGTAATTGTGTAATTTCTTTCTTTTGGGCTCCTTGTAAGGCTTATATCAAGCCAATGGGCCATTTGTTATGTCAAGTCCAAGGTTAGATTGCCATTAGTAGAGTCCATTAGAAAGCCTAGTTCATATTGGACCAAGTGCCACCCTTATGGACCATATTAGTCATTTAAGGCCCAATTGGGCCACTCCCTCTCATGGGCCACCAAGACTTGGAAGGCCCAAGTCTAGACTTGAGTTAATGGGTTGGGTTGGCTGCCCTTGGACCAGCCTAGGCCCAAGAGAGGCCCATGAAGGGGGCGCCCCCTCTTTTGGCCTTATTAGGCTTGTTAGGTGGTGTTTGAATGGATCTAGTCCAAGGTTGAATAAGTATGGTCAAATTAGATTAAACTAATGTATTAAATGTGTGATTCACATTGTATCCCAGCCCTTCAATCCAAACCCCTAGATCCAAGGGCTGAGGGTGAGTTTGGTTGGCATCCTATATAAGGTTGTATTTTTCATATTGAATGAATTAATGAAGAGAAAATAGGCATTTGCCCCCAAGTGAGATTTGCGCCCCTCCCCTCTCTCTCCCTGGTTCCTCCACCCCCTCTCCCCTTTCTAGAGTGTAATCCCTTCCCCCTTGATCCCCTCCAGCATCTGAAGCAACTCCGGTGATCGCCGCCGCCATCGTCTCGCCGCCGACGCGTCGTTGCCAACGGTTTCGGTGGTTCTGTCCACTCAGGATAGGTTTCTCTTCTCCGAATTTCTCCTATCACTCCCTTCATCTTCTGAAGCTCAAAATTTCACGGTTGGTTCCCCTCTAGAACCCTTATCCCCACAAAAAAAATCACGTCAACATTCATCCTTTAGCTATTTTTTGATTTTCGTCCAAGTCCAAGTTCCAGATCTGTCCTGGTTCTGTTCACTGTTCATCAGCTCTGAGTCTACCCCATTCGAACCATCTTTTGATTTTTGTTGGGACGCCCAAATTTACTGAGAGTTCTGTCCACATCCCTCTACCACCAGGAATTTTCTTAATTTTTGGTTCGCCCTCCAAGTATTTTAAAAAAACCGTCCAATTTCCCAAGAACAGTCTGCCCACAGTTTCCCAGATCCGACGCAGGTCTAGTAAAAAAATCTCATAAAATCCATTTCTTCTCCAATGAAAAAACCAAAAATAGTCCCGGATTCCTCTCTCAGATACCTTCAACTTTTCTGAAGAAATCATTTCCATATTATGAGGTCTTCTCCCCAGTCAACGTCGATCTTCAGAGAAGTCAGAACCTGCCCCTGCAGTTCTGGCCAGATTCCAGCAAGCTTGTAAAATACATGATCAGAAATACAGATCTGATTTTTTTTTTTGAAGACCCCTACGTCGAAGTATTCTAAGTCATCTTTCCAACGGCGCTAATCTCGTCGCATTCTGACAACGGGGCTGATCGCAGCAGCAGTTTTCTCCGAGTCGCGCGCCTACAAACAGAACGTTCAGGTTCGTGGCCGAGTTCCCAGCGAGCGTCGTCCGAGGGCCGCCCGGCGTCCGGCGGTCGTTCCAGCAGCTCGCCATCCCAGGGGAACGCTTTCCAGGTGTCTCCACAACAGAGGAGTCATCAGGCCCCACACGACCCCTCCGGTCAATACGTGGGCCCCCACTAGCACGAGTACGCGTGAAGCCGAAGCATTGCCCGAAACCGCCCGTCAACCCGAACTTGGTCCTCCCGGGCCCACTTGTGTCGCCCTTTACCTCCCTGCGTGGAGTGGGCTTATTTGTACTGCTGTAAACATAATGTACTAAGTTCCCGGGAGTACAAGCTTTGGCCGGGTGCCGTCTTCGCCACGCCGAGAGCGTGGAGGTATCGCCTTCACCCTTACACTTGGCATTAGCTTAATTCTTTATATGCTTTATATGCCGCTGCTAGAGAGCATGTGTAGGGATACCTAGCTCGCCTTCAATTTATAATATCACTGCTGCGAGAGAGAGCGAAGCCATCTCGTGACCCGATCCGGGCGCAAAAGAGAGCCGACCACCCTAGCTCATTGCCGGTTTCTCAACCGCGCACATCCGACGCTTCCCTCGTTAAGGGACGATCGCGAGCTTGTCGTGTCCGTGGTCCCGTCCCGCATCAATTTGGTATCAGAGCGAGTTTGAGTCTAGGGTGTCCAAAAAAAAAAAGAGTGTCATTTACGTCTAGTCATTAGTCGGTCTAAGTCGTGTTTAGGGTCAGCATATTTCTAAAACACAAAAAAAAGGGAAGTGTCTTTTGCATTTACATCCCTTTACTCGGTATATCAAAAGGTGTTGTCCGAACGTTAGGCTACGCCTATTGGGAAGCCCGCACACTTGCGCGAGTGACCTTCAGGTCAATTACCTCCGCCACGTACCGAGTCTTGGTTTACGTCTAGGGTCCTTAGTGTGCATGCATTCCAACTTTGCATTACTTAGGGTCGTGTCTAGTGTCTTGCCCAAATGGCCTTGCATATCAATTCCTAGGGATCCATTCCCGTATTTAGGCAACTATGGCCAACCCATGTCGACCCGTCCAAGGTGATAGGTCCGTGTCCGAGTACATTCGGGCATATCATAGGTATTGGTTGGAACATGGCTTGGGAGAGGAGAGCAAAACGGCCGCATTTCAGTTCCGGAGAGGTTTGCGCCTTCACTTCCAATTGGAATGTCTTATCCGCAATGCATTCTCTCTAGCGGAATCCTATACAGTCGCTCTAGTGGTCGAATCATTTGAGTCACACTTCTCTCGGTATGGTGGCTTTCGACCAGCATCCACCTCCCAGCCGCCTACACCATGGCCTTCAGCACTCGAGAGAGTTCCAATGTCATCCATCTCTTTTTCCGAATTTGATTCGGAATCCTCTCATTTGGAACCACCAAGGCCCGAGCCACCCGTATTTCTAACGGGTACGCTTGTCATAGCCGAGCCGCTTCTTAGTTGGCTCAAGGATGGCTTGGTCCCACCTCCCTTCCCATCAATGGACCCCACATTACCACTAGTGTCAAGCAACTCATTTCATACCACCTTCCGGTCTCGTCACTATGTGAACACATTGGACGACCTGCTTAAAGGGTTAGACCGGCAGTTGACCTTTACACATTTATTGGCCCGAGGCTTCGACCAACCCGCTAGTCTTAGCTTCACCCATCCGGCCTATGGGTCCATTACATCCGAGTGCACCGGGGGTTGTGTCCCCACGGAGATCCTCTTACTCCTCCCCTTACCGGACGAGCCCGAATTCATACCCTTTTGTCCGAGGGAGGAATCCTACTTCTTGCCTACGATCCCCGTCCCACCCGTTACAATTCAAGAAGGTGACTACCCACATCTTCAAACCGTCTACACGTGGGACTGTGACTTGTGGGAACCCACCACAAGGGGTCATCCCTTCTTTAACCCTTTTGACCCCTTCACTTTTAGACTTCTCGAGTTACCACCCGTACACCTCTTCTTCAAGGAAGCCACTTTTATGCCCCTTACCCTCGAGATGGTCCATCTACATCCACCAACCCCGATCCACCTACACCCGGCCCTTCTAAACCACCCGAGTCGCCCACATTCCAAAGACCATCCACGCATAACCACACCCGACGTATAGGTGTTCCCTATGCCATCCATTCCCAGTTGCCTAACATGCATGCATGGCACATATTCGGGTGTCCTGGTCCGCCGTCACCCATGTACGGGTCGGACTAACATTAGGTGTGTCTAGGGTCATATATGAGTCGGTGTATTTTCTTTATGTGGTTTGTTTGTGTGGTGATTTTGAGTCGATTGTTTGCGTAGTTTGCATTCGTGTGTCTGTGCATGGTGAGTCTGCATGTGTCTTGTGCAAGCTCGTTGTCGGTCTCTTACGAGTAAGAGGCGAGTGGACTCACTTGATGAGTATGGGATCGGTTTTACTTCTATATCCGGATCAGTCACCTATAGGGACTCAGCGGTGATTCCTAGTGAGTCTTCGAGCTGTCTCCTTCCTTTTGAGAGTGCCCCTTCGGAGTGACCACCTTTAGCCATAGCAGTGCGCATATCGAGTATATATGGAATGAGCAGGTGCCGATCACTTGGAGTGGAGCATACCCGCGCTACTTAGCACGGTGACAGATCCGCCGGAGTACCAGAGCAGCCATACCCCTACTCGACGGGGTCGAGTTCCTCCCACCCGGGGAGAATTGATGGGGCATCAAAGGCGATTTCCATACACGGGTGAAGTGTATTTGTGTGTTATGGCTTGTATGAAGTTGTAATTGTGTAATTTCTTTCTTTTGTGCTCCTTGTAAGGCTTATATCAAGCCAATGGGCCATTTGTTATGTCAAGTCCAAGGTTAGATTGCCATTAGTAGAGTCCATTAGAAAGCCTAGTTCATATTGGACCAAGTGCCACCCTTATGGACCATATTAGTCATTTAAGGCCCAATTGGGCCACTCCCTCTCATGGGCCACCAAGACTTGGAAGGCCCAAGTCTAGACTTGAGTTAATGGGTTGGGTTGGCTGCCCTTGGACCAGCCTAGGCCCAAGAGAGGCCCATGAAGGGGGCGCCCCCTCTTTTGGCCTTATTAGGCTTGTTAGGTGGTGTTTGAATGGATCTAGTCCAAGGTTGAATAAGTATGGTCAAATTAGATTAAACTAATGTATTAAATGTGTGATTCACATTGTATCCCAGCCCTTCAATCCAAACCCCTAGATCCAAGGGCTGAGGGTGAGTTTGGTTGGCATCCTATATAAGGTTGTATTTTTCATATTGAATGAATTAATGAAGAGAAAATAGGCATTTGCCCCCAAGTGAGATTTGCGCCCCTCCCCTCTCTCTCCCTGGTTCCTCCACCCCCTCTCCCCTTTCTAGAGTGTAATCCCTTCCCCCTTGATCCCCTCCAGCATCTGAAGCAACTCCGGTGATCGCCGCCGCCATCGTCTCGCCGCCGACGCGTCGTTGCCAACGGTTTCGGTGGTTCTGTCCACTCAGGATAGGTTTCTCTTCTCCGAATTTCTCCTATCACTCCCTTCATCTTCTGAAGCTCAAAATTTCAGGGTTGGTTCCCCTCTAGAACCCTTATCCCCACAAAAAAAATCACGTCAACATTCATCCTTTAGCTATTTTTTGATTTTCTTCCAAGTCCAAGTTCCAGATCTGTCCTGGTTCTGTTCACTGTTCATCAGCTCTGAGTCTACCCCATTCGAACCATCTTTTGATTTTTATTGGGACGCCCAAATTTACTGGGAGTTTTGTCCACATCCCTCTACCACCAAGAATGTTCTTAATTTTTGGTTCACCCTCCAAGTATTTTAAAAAAACCGTCCAAGTTACCAAGAACAGTCTGCCCACAGTTTCCCAGATCCGACCCAGGTATAGCAACAAAATCCCAGAAAATCCATTTCTTCTCCAATAAAAAAACCAAAAATAGTCCCGGATTCCTCTCTCAGAGACCTTCAACTTTGCTGAAGAAATCATTTCCAGATTCGGAGGTCTTCTTCCCGGTCAACGTCGATCTTCAGAGAAGTCAGAACCAGCCCCTGCAGTTCTGGCCAGATTCCAGCAAGCTTGTAAAATACATGATCAGAAATACAGATCTGATTATTTTTTTTGAAGACCCCTACGTCGAAGTATTCTGAGTCAGATTTCCAACGGCGCTAATCTCGTCGCATTCCGACGACGGGGCTGATCGCAGCATCAGTTTTCTCCGAGTCGCACGCCTGCAAACAGAACGTTCAGGTTCGTGGCCGAGTTCCCAGCGAGCGTCGTCCGAGGGCCGCCCGGCGTCCGGCGGTCGTTCCAGCAGCTCGCCATCCCAGGGGAACGCTTTCTAGGTGTCTCCACAACAGAGGAGTCATCAGGCCCCACACGACCCCTCCGGTCAATACGTGGGCCCCCACTAGCACGAGTACGCGTGAAGCCGAAGCATTGCCCGAAACCGCCCGTCAACCCGAACTTGGTCCTCCCGGGCCCACTTGTGTCGCCCTTTACCTCCCTGCGTGGAGCGGGCTTATTTGTACTACTGTAAACATAATGTACTAAGTTCCCGGGAGTACGAGCTTTGGCCGGGTGCCGTCTTCACCACGCCGAGAGCGTGGAGGTATCGCCTTCACCCTTACACTTGGCATTAGCTTAATTCTTTATATGCTTTATATGCCGCTGCTAGAGAGCATGTGTAGGGATACCTAGCTCGCCTTCAATTTATAATATCACTGCTACGAGAGAGAGCGAAGCCGTCCCGTGACCCGATCCGGGTGCAAAAGAGAGCCGACCACCCTAGCTCATTGCCGGTTTCTCAACCGCGCACATCCGACGCTTCCCTCGTTAAGGGACGATCGCGAGCTTGTCGTGTCCGTGGTCCCGTCCCGCATCATCTCGACCACTCGGTAGGGGCCTTCCCAGTTGGGGGATAGCTTGCTCGCCGCCTCTAGTGGTCGAGAGGCTTCAGCCTTCCTGAGGACGAAGTCCCCCGGTTGGAAACGTCTGTCTTGGACCTTGGCGTTGTAGTATCGAGTGAGGCGGCGCTGGTACTCCGTTGCTCGGACGTTCGCGATCTCTCGGAGTTTGTCTGCCAGGTCGAGGTTCTCGAGCAATTTTTGCCCGTTTGCCTCGAGTGAGAAGCTGATCACTCGGAGAGACGGATTGGCGATCTCCAATGGAACGACGGCTTCGGTGCCATATACCAACTGAAAAGGGCTTTCACCGGTTGCCGTCCTGGGGGTTGTTCGGTGCGACCATAGTACGCTAGGCAATTCCTCGAGCCAGCTACCCTTATCCTTGCCGAGTCTGGTTTTTATGCCTTTCAAGATAGTCTTGTTGGCATTTTCAACCAGCCCGTTGGCCTGAGGGTGGGTGACCGAAGTGAAGTGGTTGCAGATATCTAGGTCGGCGCATCTGCCTCAGAAATATCGAGAGTCAAATTGCCGGCCATTATCGCTCACTATCACTCGGGGGACGCCAAAGCGACAAATGATCGATTTCCACACAAAGCCCCAAACGACTGTCTCGGTGATCCTTGCCGTAGCCTCGGCCTCGATCCACTTGGTGAAGTAGTCGATGGCGACGATGATGAACTTCTTCTGGGACTGGGCCGTCGGGAATGGCCCAAGGATATCGATTCCCCACCGAGCAAAAGGGTAAGGCTCGGCTAGGGTAACAAGTTCCGTGGCCGGCCGATGGACCAAGTGGTCGAACAGCTGGCATCGGTCGCATTGTTGAACTTAGGCCGAGCAGTCGCGCTGCAGGGTGGGCCACCAGTACCCCTGTCGTAACCGGATTCTCGCCAGCGACCTTGCCCCTGAGTGCGCGCACAGGCCTTCATGAATCTCTTGGATGGCTCGGTTTGCTTCGTCGGGGCCAAGGCACTTCAGGAGGGGACCGAAGAACGATCTTTGGTAGAGTGTGTTGTCGAGGATGACGAAGCGCTGAGCTTGATACTTCATTCAGCGGGCTTCCCGAGAGTCGGAGGGCTCTTGGGAGTCTTGTAGCCAGGACAGGTAGGGGGAGCGCCAGTCGCTTGGAGTGGCCGAGTCAACAGCGAGGAGCTCCGTGTCGATGCTTAGGCGCTCTAGCTCTTCTAAGAGGACTGATCATGTACCTTCTGGGTCTAGGGAGGAGGCCAATCGAGAGAGGGCGTCCGCCCGAGAGTTTTGCTCCCAAGCTATCCGGACTACCCCAAATTCCTCGAACTGTTGGGCCAAGCTCCGGACCAACTGAAGGTATTTGATCATAGGTGCCTCCCGAGCCTCGTACTCGCCGTTGACCTGACCTGCGACTAGTTGAGAGTCGGTGTGGATCCTGACTCACTCGACCCCCAGCCGTCGGGCCATGAGTGCTCCCGAGATAAGGGCCTCGTACTCGGAAGCATTGTTGGATGCCTGAAAATTGAATTTCAAGGCGTACTGTAGCTCTATCCCTTCGGGGGACCTTAGGAGGATCCCCGCACTGCTGCCCACCGAATTGGAGGATCCATCGACGAACAGTTCTCAGGTTGGCCCGGTCGTGGTCGGAGGCCTGTCCTCGGCGGGGATGGTGCTTTCGGCAATGAAGTCAGCGAGCGCTTGGCCTTTGATTGCTGATCGCGGCCGGTACGAGATGTCGTAGGCCCCGAGCATGATGGTCCATTTGACGAGTCGCCCTGAGGCCTCGGGGTGGGCCAGAATCTTCTTCAACGGCTCGCCGGTTAGCACGGTGATGGGGTGCCCCTGGAAGTAGGGTCGGAGGCGCCTTGCGGAGGTAACCAATGCTAGCACGAGTTTCTCGATTACGGGGTACCTCCGTTCGGCCTCATTGAGCACCTTGCTGGTGTAGTAGACCGGTCTTTCAATTCCCGAGTCATTTCTGACTAGGACCGAGCAGACCGTGGATGGCGTCGCCGAGAGGTAGAGCAGCAAGACTTCGCCTGGGATGGGCTTGGAGAGCACCGGTGGCGAAGCCAGGAACTTCTTAAGCTCGGCGAATGCTGTCTGGCACTCCTCATCCCATGCGAACGTAGCAGATGCTAGCTTGGGTCCCCTCATCAGTTTGAAGAAGGGCAAGCATCGTTCGGCCGCACGGGACAGGAAGCGGCTGAGAGCGGCCACACACCCTGCCAGACGCTGAACGTCTTTAATGCATGTGGGCGGGCGCATGTCCAGGATGGCCTGGACTTTGTCGGGGTTGGCTTCGATCCCGCGCTGAGTGACCAGGAAACCCAGGAACTTCCCGGATTTTACTCCAAAGGTGCACTTGGCGGGGTTGAGCTTCATGTCGTACTTCAGGAGGGTGCCGAAGGTTTCGGCAAGGTCGGTGAAGTGGTCTTGGGCCTTGGGGTCTTGACGAGCATGTCGTCAATGTAAGTCTCGACGTTCCGACCTAGCTGTCCCTCGAACATGTGATTTACCAGTCGCTGATATGTGGCTCCGGCATTCTTCAACCCGAAGGGCATCCGGGTGTAGCAGTACACGCCGCAGTCGGTGATGAAGGCGGTCTTCTCGACGTCTTCTGGATTCATTCTGATCTGGTGATAACCCGAATAGGCATCCAGGAAACTGAGTATCTCGTTGCCTGCGGTTGAATCAACCAATTGGTCGATGCTCGGTAGCGGATAGCAGTCCTTTGGGGTAGCCTTATTCAGATCGGTGAAGTCCACGCACATTCGCCATTTGCCTGTAGTTTTTGGCACCAGGACGACATTGGCTAGCCACGTAGGGTACATGATAGGTGTGAAGAGGCCAGTCTCTTATCCCTTGGTGACCTGCGCCTTGATGATCGCCTGCTTCTCGGGCGCATGCTTCCTTCTCCGTTGCTGTACGGGTCTCACGGTGGGGTAGAGGCTGAGCTTGTGCATCACGGTCTTCTCTGGTATGCCAGGGAGTTGATCATCGGACCAAGCAAAGACCTGAACGTACTCAGAAAGGAATTTCTTGTATTGCTGCTGTTCCTTGGGTGGTAGGTCGGCTCCGATCCTTACTTCGAGGGCCGGGTCATCGTTTAGGAATACCGTTAGCAATTCACCACCGGGCTCGGCGGTTACGGTCTTCCCTTCGATTCCCTTGGGGCCCTTATCCCCCCCGTCCAGCCTTGAGGCTTCCACCGAGATGTTGTAGCACCTTCTAACCGTGGCCTGGTTACCTCGGACTTCCCCCAACCCATTTTTGGCGGGAAACTTCATTTTCTGGTGATAGGTAGATGGTACGGCCTTTATTCGGCTGAGAATTTTCCGGCCGAAAATGGCGTTGTACGCTATCATACCCTTGATCACTATGAAGTCCGCCATGACCGTAACGGTTTTGGGTGGGGTGCCGATGGTGACCGACAGGCTTAGGGCTCCCTCGGGGTAGGTGGCCAGGCCGTTAAACCCGCAAAGGGGTGTTCGGATCGGGCGGAGATTGGATGGGTCTTCCCCCATCTTGAGGAAACAGTCATAATATAATACACCGGGGGCGCTCCCATTGTCAACCAGAATTCTATCTACGTTACAATGATTTATTGTGGCCGAGATAACGAGGGCATCATCATGCGGGGTGTTCAGCCCTTCCAGGTCTTGGTCGGAGAAGACTATGACCCGGGGCTCCGTCGGCGGGCCGCTGTAGGGTCCTAAGACCTGGCTGGCCCGCTCGGCATGACGCTTCCTTCCTCGGCTGGTGTCACCGCCCGACGCCGTTCCTCCGGAGATGACGTTGATGTGGACCCCTCAGGGGGCGTTGTCGATCTCCTCGGCGGCGTCCCGGTCTTCTTTACGCCCGGTTGCAAATCGGGCCAGGTGCCCTTGACGGATGAGACATTCGATCTCATCCTGGAGCTGGTGGTAGTCGCCGGTGTGGTGCCCGTGGTCGCCGTGGAACAGGCAATGCCTGTCACGTTTGCGGTTCTTCGATCTCATTGGTTCGGGCCGGCGGAGGAGTCTCGAGTCTTTGATGTCTTCATAGATCTCGTAGACTGGCGTGGTCAACGGGGTGTACCGCTCATACTTCCGTTTGCGCTCTCCTTCCCAATCGCGCTTCTTGCCTGAGACAGGGTTTGGCTCGGAGGCCCGCTTCTTGTCCCCCTCCCGACCCGAGCCGGTTGTGTCTCGGCAGGCACTGAGTACTTCTTCGCACTCGGCGTGGCGCAGTGCCAGAGTCACTATCTCGGCAAGGGTCGAGGGAGGGTGGAGGACAAGTTCGCGACGGAGGTTCTCATCCCGGGTGCCCCCGGTCAGAGCGGTCGTGGCCGAGGCCACATCCAGGCGGGGAATTCTGAGGGCTTTCGATTTAAATCGGTGGACATAAGCCCGGAGCCTTTCCCCTTGCGCCTGTTTGAGGGCCACGAGCCCCACTACTGACCTTGGGGGGGCGCTTCCGGTGAAGCTCTCCTTGAAGACTCACCCGAATTGCCTTAAGTCCAGGATGGACCCAGGGGTGAGGGCCCGGAACCATGCCTGAGCACCTTGGACCAGGGTGGCCGCAAAGGCTCGGCATTTAATAGGATCTGGTGTTCCATGCACAGTCACCAGGGCGGCGAAGCTGTCGTAGTGGTCGGCTGGGTCGCCCTGGCCGTCATAGAGCTTGAAGGTCGGAATGGAGGTTCTGGGAGACACCTCTGCCTTCAAGATGTATTCGGAGAAAGGGGATTTCTCCTCATCCTCCGGGAAAGAGGTTTTCTACAGGGCGCGGAGGGTGCGCTCTTGTTCTGTAAAATGTCTTTCGAAATCCCTCAGTCGAAGGGATAGTTCCGGCTGCGGTCATGCCGTGGGACTGGGGGGAGCGTCGTGGCGATCCTCAGGAACGCCAGCGCTCGGGCGTGGAGGCCTCGCCCCCTGTCTCCCTTTTCTGGGCGTGGAGGAAGCCTCTTGCTTCGGGGGCGGAGCTTGCGAGGGTCCTCCCACGTTGTTGCGGATGAGCTGTTGACCGTGGAGGGTGAAGCCGCCCCTAGCGGTATGCTGGGACGCACTTCGACGGGGGGGGCTCCCGGACGGGGCGCGGGACCTAGCATCCCTTGCCGCCTGGGCCCTCATGAGCTCCACGAGGACGTCAAGCTTCTTATTGAGGGCCTGGAAGACCTCGTCGCAACTGTTGGGGGGTGCCCCTGTCACCGTCGGAGGGGGCGGCGACTCGTTGGTGGGGACGCTGGCGTTGGAGGGAGGGTTCTGTGAGGCCCTAGAGGGGCCATCTCCTACCGCCAACACGGCCTTACCCTTCTCGACGGCGGATCTCCTCCCTGAGCTTCTTCTCACCATCTTGGCTCTTCGTGCGTTTCCCACAGACGGCGCCAGATGAAGAGGCGAAATCTCGTGCTGTATCCTGAGCGGGCTGTGGATCACCTGAAGATGAACTGCAAGACAGGGAAACGTATCAGAGGGCCCAGGGGGTTTCCCTGGGGAAAAACCCTCCGATGGCTAAGTCAGTAGAGCTGTGGTGGAAGCAATAATGGGGTGGAGAAAAGCTAGTGCGCGAGATTCCTCTCCACCAGAGGGTGAAGCGGATTGCTCAGAAGTTTGGGTATATGAGTACCTTAATGGCTCTCTCTTCCATCGGAGGGTAGCCCTGGTTTAAATAGTGTGCCGCCTTCAGGAGTCCTGCAAGCTGAGGGGTCTCCGGCGGGAGTTACGTCCTCAACGTGGGCTTTCATGGCCTTATCGTGGGAACGTTATCGCCTTGAAGTCTGGCGGCTTCTTGATTCCCCTATCCGTTGGGGACTCTTAACGGCAGCACGAACGGATGATATCTGGTCTGGCCGAGCTTCTGAAACGCCAGCCCTGTCCGGGTGATGAGCGTAGCTCGGCGAAAGAGTGGTCGGATAGGTCGGCGAATGCCTGTCTCTCCCGGGCGGGGAAAATGGCTTGGGCCGGACCTTCCTTATGACCTGACCATCACTCGGGCCCTCCGAGCCTGGGGGCCGCCGGGGAGAGTTGGTTCCTCGAGTGTTTGTTTATTGGGCTTTTCTTTCCTGAGTGGGCCCTGTGGGCTGCCACTCAGGTGGGCTTGTCTCGTTGGACCCTGTTGGGTCTTGTTGGGCTGCTCTTTGGGTGGGATACAGAAATCCCCCTCTCCAGTGTTGACTAGTATCTATGTTCATAATGAGGTGAAATGGTTCTGTATTCTGAGTAACCGAGATTCTGGCATGAGCTCCATGCGTCTACTCGCGTAAAAAGGAATTATTTGAACCTGACCACTCTTGAAAAATTCTGACTATCTGTGAGAATGGTTGAGTTGAAAAATGATGGTGAAAACTCTTTATGGTAGAGCGTAGCCTCCAATACGCTGTTCTCAAATTGAAGTGCAGTCTATAAAATATCTCCTTGTGTTAATCTGAAAATCTGAATATCCATATTGCAACTATCATTTTTCATGTTACTCACTTACACATCTGGAAATTTGATTCATTATATATTCAAAAAATTGATTGAATGCTTTAGCAATTACATGAATATCCTATATGATTGCATAATTTCCCATGTGCTACACATGTGCATTCCGGTTGTCATGACTCGCTTGCATCTTTCATATACCCATTCCCTTCTTATATAAGTATGGGGGAGCTGTGTTGCATGTATATATATACATATTGGTTTGATAGTTCTTAATCATCCCACATGTCATCACTTGTATATGTTGCATTTCATGCATTTCAAACCAAAATATAAAAATTTAGAAATTTAGAAATCAAAGAAAATCCTTTTGATATGTCCTCCTGCTCATGTTTGTTGTAAAAATCTGCCATGTGATCTAGATTTTGAATGCTTTTCTACTGAACACCTCATCCTGTGCACATCTTCCTCCACTTGTTCATATCCTTGAGGCCAATCACCACCTTCAATTGGTATCAATACATGCAAGACTGTATTTGCTTTAGATGGTATCATATTGATTTGTGAGAATAATCACCAATTGGTTTCATCTGATTGGAATCATGTTGATTTGTTTGTCCATGATTTGCCCTTGCTTCCTCTGAATTGATAAGATGGGCTATTGTTGTTTCAAAGGGAGATAAGTTTGTTCTTCCTAATTTGGCTTCTTCCAGTTTGTTGATATTGTTGATCATGTCACAGGGGCAGAAAGATCTGCATTATCCCGCTTTTTGATTATGTCAAAGGGGGTGAAAAATTGATGATTGTGTGTGACAAGGGGAGGAGAATATCTGTGCCATTCTATTGTATCATCATTAAGTTTGTCATCATCAAAAAGGGGGAGATTGTTGAGTTATTGTTTTGATGATTGTTGTGATTGTTAAGTTATGATTTTGATGATAACTAAACTTAATATGTGATTAACCGATGATAACTAAACTTGTGGTTGATTGCTCATGCTCTTATTATCTATGTATGGTTGAGATGACAAATGACAACGGTTACATGGTCTTGATCCTTGGTTTGCATATGTTGGTTTTACAAGAGGCAAGAGGTTTCATAACCTCTTTAATGTCAACAAGCATGGCATTAACCCTGACTATCTTGCATGCAGGATCAAACTCATGGCAGTCACATGGTGAACCAAAACTCTGCTCCTCTACAATCCAAAATAGGTGGTATATGTCATTTACTGTCAAGAACTATTGGTGAGACTCTTACCTTGTCTTAGCATCGATCTCACCTTGTGTATCTCATACATACACCTCATTCATGCACATTAAAACATGAAACCCTTCTGGCCATCGTGCGCCCTCGCCCGTGGATCGATCGCAGAGCCCCCGGAACAAAATTTAGAAATGCTTAAGTGTTTAGCATTTCAAATGTATTCCTAAGAACTCAAATGAACTTGAAATAACTTATAAACATACGTTCAATTCATGCCTCGATCTTGTGGACATGATTCTCTGGGGTAAACTCTTCTGATGTGGCACAACCTAGGACTCAACAAGCAAGTACAATTAAGCATTCAAAAATGGACAGATAATAGCAACCGCTCACCCGATGCTCACTAAGACCCGGGGTAACTTGGCAATGCCAAGGGGAGGTTGTGTGGGTTAGGCCCTTACTGGTAGAGGGCCAGCAAGGCCAAGGTTTGATTCCCTAAGGGTACGGCTGCCCAAATCAAGGGTCCGACGAAGTGCCAAAGGGCACGGGTTCCACTCTCTTCCCACGATGATCACTTATAGCAAATGAGCTTAAGGATCGAGCTCTCGTCACGGCCAGCGGAGTTTATGAACTAATATTGAAAGAACAAGCATGAATTAGAGCAAAGTTTTGGAGCACTCACTTGATCGGTTTGAAGAAACCGGTCCCGCTCGGAGAGGAGGGCGAGCGGGGAAGCGTGGGTTCCCCACACGCCGCGCCGGGGTAGCTTGACATGTTTAAGCTATTACAACACTACACCCCATGCAAGGGGGGGATCGTGGGGAAGGGAAGATAATAGTTACATCCAAACACTACCTCCACACAGGGAGGGGCCTTCAGCCGGCCAAGCGGGGAGGGGAAACTAGTGCTAAGAGTGATGAAGAAGTGATGACACCGAATCAGCCTTCTCTCTATAATAGCTGATAGATAGAGGGTGTGGAGGCCGCAGAACTCTCTCTAGAATTTCGCTGAGGGTGAGACCAGTGGGGATCTCTTCGTCTCTGGAACAGGAGTGCCTCTGAATTTTTCCAATTTCTTCAGAGGTCGCTGGCGGCCTGGGCGGGAGTACGAACAGGGTTGCTGAATCTCGGACTGTCTGCAACAGACTATCAACAGCAGGGAGACGCGGCTGCCCCGACCGTTCCCGAACTCCGAATCAATCGCCGTTGGAACCGTTGGAACCGTGGGTGAGTCCTCTTTACAGCAGAACAAACCGGGATGCCAAAAGATGCCGGTGAAGATCAGAGGTATCAGAAAAGTGAGGAGTGGTCGATGCAGATAGTGGGAAGCAGAGTCGAACGCCTGAGGAAGAAAATTGGTAACTTCTGTTGCAAGATGCCGAACGGAGTTCTGCTTCTTGTTTCTAAAAGTACACAGGGAGCGGAAGAACTTTTCAGAAGAGCTCGTGGCCTGATTCCACCAGGGTTTTTCCTGGTGAAGCTTTCTCTCCAGATCAGGATCTCTGCAGAGCTAGCTCCTGGCTTCCAACAGCAGGTTGCAGAGGATGCCCCGGCAGCTCCCGACTTCGGAATCAAGCGCCGTCAGAGTCATTGGAATTGTGGACAAGTCCTCTTCGCAGCAAAACTGACGGGGAAGCCAACCAATGTCGGAGAAGACTAGGGGATGCAGAACAATGGCGACTAGTCGGTGCAGACTATGAGTAGCAGATCTGTGTAGCTGAGGGAGAAAAATGAGAACTCTGGATCACGAACGCCGAATGAAGTTCTGTTTCTTGATTCTGGAAGTAGACTGGGTGATGAAGAACTTTGAAGAAGAACTCGTGGACTGAGTCCTTCGGGGTTCATCGTGGCAGAGCTTCTAATCTGGCTCAGGTCCTCAGCCGAGGCAGAACAGCGCAGTTGTGGGAGAATGGACCTCCTGGACGGCTCGAAGATCGGAAGAATATGAAACCACTTTTGTTGCGAAGGAGACTGGTAGACGCTTTCGACGATGGCTCTTGGGTCTTCAAACTTGTCCGAAGGAAGTCAGGGTGGCCGCTACAAGTTGCTGGTTCATCTGTAACCTCTGGACAGCAAACTGCAACTTCGAAGTAGCTTCCAATGACCAAGAAAGAAGAAGGGGAAGGGGGTAGCTGAGTGTGGGAGTGACCCCTGGTTGTAAGAGGGTCTTGGAGGGGGTGTTCTAAGGTGTGGGAGGTGGAGAATAAGGTCTGGAAGAGGGTCCAATAGATGGTGGCAGTGGGGGCTGCGAATTTGGTTGGAATGGAGAGAGGGAAAGGATATTCGAAAATAGGTTTAAGGGTGAGGTTAATTTTTTTGTCTTGGGAATGGGGGGGTTGTGTTGGGGAAGGGAAGGGGTGCTTGGGGTAGTGGGAAGGGTGCTTGGGAAAGTGGGAGGGGTAGTTGGGGGTTGGATGGTGAGGAGAGGATTGGTGGAGGGGGTCTTGGGAAGGGGTGGAGTATTGATGAGGGTTGTGGGGAATGGGAAGAGGCTTAAATGGGGTAGGTGGGGAGTGGAGGTGGTTGGGAAGGGAGGAGAGAGAAGAAAATTCGAATTTGGGTGTTGAGGAGAGAGAAAGTGGAGTGAAAAAGAGAGATTAAGAGAGGGAAGGGTGGGGAATCTCTCCCCTAGGGTTTCTCACCCAAAAAATAGAATCTCTCCACTAGATAAGAAGTGTAAACTCTCAAAATGGCAAGTTTTTCATTCATTGATTCATTCAGTTGAAATGGGGGGGGGATGGGGTCCTATATATAGGAAACCCACATTTCTACAAAAGTCCCTGACAATTGACTCAATGACAAATAACCGAGGGGGTAGGGGAGAGCCATTAGGCCAAGCCCAATGAATTGGGCCCAATAGCTAACTAGACAACCTAATGACACTCAAACTTAGGGAAATGAACACAAGACCTAGGAACATGACTCAAATAAAAGGGAAAATAGATCAAATGACTCAAATAAAAATTACATAGGACTCAAAATTAAATGACTAGACCATGCCGGATGCAACCTAGGCGAGGAGATGAGCTGTGAACGTGGGCATGGGAGGTGATGTCCCCATCATACTCCCGAGGTGCGGAGAACTCGACTCGGTCGAGTAAGTGTCCTTCCCTCCTTGGAGGGTGTAGAAGTGGTACTGCCCTCAAGTCTTCCGAACGAGACCGATCCATCCACCTGCCGAGATAGCGCTCGTATACCTTGCTCCTGGTGGTAGTGACCTGTTCATCCAATATTCGTTCAATGAGCTCACGTTGGGCTCTCTTGGCTGGTGGACTCTCCTCACGGGTGGGTGTTCTCTCAACGGAGGGAATAGGCTCAATATCCTCACTAGGTACCACCGTTGGTCCCTTGTATGGCACTAGGTCGGCGACACTGTATGTGGGACTTACCCCATATTCCTCGGGGAGATCTAACTCATAGGCATTTGCACCAATGCGCCTCAGGACCTGGAAGGGACCAGCCCCACGTGGCCTCAATTTGGAGATGGCTCCCAAGGAGAGCCTCTCCGTCCTTACCATCACAAAGTCACCCTCATGAAATTCTTGGTGACGTCGATGAGAGTCGGCTCGCCTTTTATAAGTCACATTCTTCTTGCTAATGTGCTTGCGGATCTCTTTATGCAATGTTGTGAATGCAGACATTCTAGGGGTGATGGGTGGACCTGGGCAACCAAAAGTAGACCTATCATGTAATGATGTAGTGTAGAGTTTGGTCAGCCTAGGTGGGCCGGGGCACCCGTAGGTGGCCCTATCATGCAAAGTGGTGATAAATATCGGGGGACCCAAACATCCGTAGATGCCTTTGACATGCTTAAGACCCATGATGAATGAAGGTGGACCATTACATCCGAACATGGACCACTCATACTTTTTACTTGACATGTGGGTGATATGAATGAATGGTCCCAACATAGTGTTCATGCCAAGTGGTGTGGTAAGCCTAGACACATGCATATTTTTCCCAATGGTGACTTCCATGTGTATAGGTGTGGGACAACCTTTGAACTCCCATTGGAAAGGATCGAATGGATCTAAGAAGGTGGTCATCATGGGGTGGAGCACAACCTTATTACCTAGGGATATGTGGCCCAAGGTCATGGCTCCCATGGTGTAACCTGGGTCTAGGATGGGGTGGATTGGGTCAAACATGGTGGGTTGGGTTAGGGAAAGGTGGGTGGTGGATAAGGTGGTTGGGTCACATAGGGGTCTAGGCTCCCATAGGAAGGGATCAAAGGGGTAGTGGAAAGGTCTTCCTAGAGGGTGGCACTCTATGTCTTCAAGGTACCCAAACGGTGAGTCATCCTCCTCCAAGATAATTGGGCCAAGGTCTCTAGTGGGTTGGTCAATTAAAGCAATTGGAATCTTGATGGGTGGGAAGTGGGCCAAGATTGGTTTCTCATCCTTGGGGAGAAAGAGGAGGATTTCACTCGTATAATGGCCACTAGTGTGGATGGAGGTGATGGAACCGGTGGCGGGGTAAGCTAGGAAGGGTCCACTAGAGTAGATGGGGCTAGACTCCAATGGTCCTATGGCTAGCATATTGGTCAGGTAGACTTGCCATTGTAAACAGTCCACTAGGTCCCCTAAGCCTTCTACAAAGTAGGAGGTTTGAAGTGTGACATGGGAAGACCGGGTGGGCATAATTTGGACTTGATATGCCAAGGGTGAGACGTAAGGTGGTGAGCTAGGAATGATGGGGCCTTACTTAAGCCATTGGAGTATGGACTCATTCATGGTTAGGGTGTGCGGCTCATGAGGACCCGAACTAGGAGAGGTGGGTGGAAGTGGGGGGTCTAGGATGTTCTCTATGGTGGGAGGTGAATCCGGATTGGCATCCATCTCCACTTGGGTAGGAGTGTGGGCCACAACTTCCAAGGATAATGGGGTAGGATAGTCTATGGTGGGTGGAGTGATAATGGTCAGTGCATGGTACTCTCGGGGTGGTGAACATGGGTGGACTTGGGTTGGGCTTGGTCGGGGAAGTTCATGGGTGGGAGTTGGGTTCGGGGGTGAAAGATCGGTTGGTTGAAGAGGTTTTGATGTGACACAAAATGCAGCGGAGACTTTGATTCCTTGGACCTAATTCGCAATCACAATTACAAGGCGCCGAGAATATGTTAAAGCTACCAACGCACCGTGCGCACACGATTCCCGTGGTGACCCGGTGATGCCGAGTCGAGGTGATGGAGATAGCCCCTGACTGATTAGAGGACCAACACCACTTTAGTTAGCCCTCCTGAAGGTTTGAAAGCCCACAAACAAGGGCGGCCGGATGCCTTAAGGGCACAGGGTCACTCGCTCACTTATGGCCACGGTGACCACACTGAAAGGTGGCGCCTTGATCGGGCACTCGCTCTCCTACCGGCCGATATGTTTCACGGATATTAAATAAACAGGTATAAGGAGGCAAGGGCAGGAGGCTCACCTGGTTGGTTTGAGGAAACCAACCCCGGTCGGAGACGAGGGCGGGCGGGGAAGTGTGGGTTCCCCGCACACTGCGCCGATGATGCTTCGAACCTGTTTAAGTGTACACTCACTACACCTCACGCAGGAGGGTGATCTCGGGGGTGGGAATTGATGGGTTACAAAAAACACTACCTCCCGCAGGGAGGGGCGGTAAGCTGGCCAGGCGAGAGGGGGAGATAAGCTTAGTAGCCCACGAGGAGGGACCGCTTCCGAATTGGACCGCTGGCTGTGGATGTTGATAGGCAGTCGGTGTAGTCCCTGTAGATCTCGGTCAGGAATTCTGTCGATGACGAGCCCAGGGGGGATCTTCTCGTAACAGGAATCCAAACGCCTCTGATTTATATCAATTTATTCTGACATCGTCGATGGCTGCAGTGGAGGTCTGAGTAGAGCAACAGATTCTGGGGTGGGTGGCTCCCTGTTTCTGTCTGCAACTTGCAGAAGTTTCCCCGGCCGCTCCTGGATACCGAATCATGAACCGTTGGAGTCGCTGGAACCGTGGACAAAGCCTCCACACAGAAAAACTGACAGCAACACGTTCTGAGGTCGGGGTGGACAGGGGGACGCCGATGAGTGGAAACTGGTCGCTGCAGACTGAAGGAGGCAGACCCGCGCGACTGAGGGAGAAAATTCGGAACTCTGGCCCCTGGATGCCGAATGAGGTTCTGTTTCTTGCTCCTGGTTGGGGACAGATGGAGGAAGAACTTTCATGAAGGGCCTTCAGTCTGAATCCTCCGTCGTTGGTCGTGGTGCAGCTTCAAATCGGGCTCAGGCTAGCTGCGGAGGGAGTCTGGCGCAGTCGGGGGAGAATGGCTCTCCCGGACGGCCCCGAACTCGGAACAGGAGGATTCCACCTCGCCTGCGAAGCTATCTAGACGAAATTTAGAGAAAGCTATGGTACATCCTCAGATGTCTCCAGCTAACTCCGTGGCGGCTTCTGCAAAATGATCTTGTCTCTGCCACCTGCAGACTGAACAGAGTGAAGTGGATAGGGGATGAACTAGGTTGATTGGAGTGGTGGTTAATGATGGTGAGTGGGTGGGGATGAAGGATGATGGGGTAGGGGTGTGTGTGAGGGGGTGGAGTAGGGGAGAGAGAGGTCAGATGGGTGGTGAGAGGGAGAGAGGGGCGCAGCTGGGTTGGGTGTTGATGGAGGGGTCGGCCAAGGCAAGGGGGCTAGATGGAGGTGGTGGGGTGCGCAAGTTCCTTGGGGGTGGGGTAGATTTCTCCTTGGGGATATGAATGAGGGTGTGGGGGAGTGGAAAGGCTGCTTGGGGGAGAGGGAAGGTTGCTTTGGAGAATGAAGTGGTGTATGGGGAATAGGGAGGGTTGTCTAGGGAAGGTGAAAGGTTGCTTGGGAAGTGGAGGGAATTGAAGGGAGTTATGGCCTTGGAATATGAAAGGGTGGAGGGGGGGTGAGGTGGCAACTGAGGTGGTAGGGGGAGGGGGAGGTGAAGGGGCTGTTGCGCCCAAGGGAGGGGAGGAGAGAGGAGTGGGGTTCGCCCCTTGAAGAAAGAGAGAGAGGGAGAGTTAGAGAGAGAGGGAGAGATGCACTTAAGTGACTCAAATTTGCTTAATACTTCATTACTTCAAAAGAGGGGGTTTGGGGTCCTATATATAGGAAAACCCAATTTACAAAAAGTCCTCATGAAATGGACAAATGACGGAACACCAAGGGGTGGGGAGAGGGACACCCATGGGTCAGACCAAAGAAATGGCCCAATAAGACCTACTAGCCACATTAGCCCACTAGCCTACATACAAACATAAGTAAATAACATGATAATCTAGTAACATGACTCAAAACATAAGAAAATACATCAAAATGACTCAAGAAAATAGGAAAATGTAATAGGATGATAAGCACCAATGTTCCGTCTGAAGAAGGGCTGCTCCCTAGCTGCCTCCGGGAGGGAGAGAAGTGCAAAGCCAGAGGGTATGTGGTGTGATGCCCTCATCAGGTTTGGGTTGGGGTGCGTAGATCTTTCTAAGATTGGCCCTCATTTCATCCCAAGATTCAATGGGTGCTTCCCCTTTGGCTTCTCTCAAACCTACAATGTTCACCCATTCTTTCCTAGCTTGGCGCCAAAGCAAAGTCTTGGCATAGTTGACTTGGACAAGCCCTGACAGGGTAAACCTCCCAAAGTGTTGGTCTATGGACTTCTCCCATTCTAGATATATGCTAGGACGGGATCCATCAAACACAAAGGCTTCTAATGGGCCTAAGAGTGGCGAATATGCCATGTATGAGGTAGTCATGATAGTGGACAAGGGTGATGCATGCAATGGCCCTAGGACAAGACTTAGTAGAGACAAGTCTAGAACTTACTCTGATACCAATTGATGTGACACAACCTAGGACTCAACAAGCAAGCACAATTAAGCATTCAAAAACGGACCGATAATAGCAACCGCTTACCCGATGCTCACTAAGACCCGGGGTAACTTGGCAATGCCAAGGGGAGGTTGTGTGGGTTCGGCCCTTGCTGGTAGAGGGCCAGCAAGGCCAAGGTTTGATTCCCCAAGGGTACGGCTGCCCAAATCAAGGGTCCGACGAAGTGCCAAAGGGCACGGGTTCCACTCTCTTCCCACGATGATCACTTATAGCAAATGAGCTTAAGGATCGGGCTCTCGTCACGGCCAGCGGAGTTTATGAACTAATATTGAAAGAACAAGCATGAATTAGAGTAAAGTTTTGGAGCACTCACTCGACCGGTTTGAAGAAACCGGTCCCGCTCGGAGACGAGGGCGAGCGGGGAAGCGTGGGTTCCCCACACGCCGCGCCGTGGTAGCTTGACCTGTTTAAGCTATTACAACACTACACCCCATGCAAGGGGGGGATCGTGGGGAAGGGAAGATGATAGTTACATCTAAACACTACCTCCACACAGGGAAGGGCCTTCAGCCGGCCAAGCGGGGAGGGGAAACTAGTGCTAAGAGTGATGAAGAAGTGATGACACCGAATCAGCCTTCTCTCTGTAATAGCTGACAGACAGAGGGTGTGGAGGCCGTAGAACTCTCTCTGGAATTTCACTGAGGGTGAGACCAGTGGGGATCTCTTCGTCTCTGGAACAGGAGTGCCTCTGAATTTTTCCAATTTCTTCAGAGGTCGCTGGCGGCCTGGGCGGGAGTACGAACAGGGTTGCTGAATCTCGGACTGTCTGCAACAGACTATCAACAGAAGGGAGACGCGGCTGCCCCGACCGTTCCCAAACTCCGAATCAGTCGCCGTTGGAACCGTTGGAACCGTGGGTGAGTCCTATTTACAGCAGAACAAACGGGGATGCCAAAAGATGCCAGTGAAGATCAGAGGACTCAGAAAAGTGAGGAGTGGTCGATGCAGATAGTGGGAAGTAGAGTCGAACACTTGAGGAAGAAAATTGGTAACTTCTGTTGCGAGATTCCGAATGGAGTTCCACTTCTTGTTTCTAAAAGTACACATGGAGAGGAAGAACTTTTCAGAAGAGCTCATGGCCTGATTCCTCTGGGGTTTGTCGTATTGAAGCTTTCTCTCCGGATCAGGATCTCTGCAGAGCTAGCTCCTGGTTTCCAACAGCAAGTTTTAGAGGATGCCCCTGCAGCTCCTGACCTCGGAATCAAGCGCAGTCAGAGTCGTTGGAATCTTGGACAAGTCTTCTTTGCATCAAACTTGTCGGGGAAGGCAACCGATGTCGGATAAGACTAGGGGATGCAGAACAATGGCGACTGGTCGGTGCAGACTATGAGTAGCAGATCTGCTTAGCTGAGGGAGAAAAATGAGAACTCTGGATCACGAACGCCGAATGAAGTTCTGTTTCTTGATTCTGGAAGTAGACTGGGCGATGAAGAACTTTGAAGAAGAACTCATGGAGTGATTCCTTCGGGGTTCGTCGTTGCAGAGCTTTTAATCTGGCTCAGGTCCTCAGCCGAGGCAGAACTACGTAGTTGTGGGAGAATGGACCTCCTGGACGGCTCAAAGATCGGAAGAAGATGAAACCACTTCTGTTGCGAAGGAGGCTGGTAGACGCTTCCGACGATAGTGCTTGGGTCTTCAAACTCGTCCAGAGGAAGTTGTGGTGGCCGCTGCAAGTTGCTGGTTCATCTGTAACCTCTGGACAGCAAACTGCAACTTCGAAGTAGCTTCCAATGACCAAGAAAGAAGAAGGGGAAGGGGGTAGATGAGTGTGGGAGTGACCCCTGGTTGTAAGGGGGTCTTGGAGGGGGTGTTCTAAGGTGTGGGAGGTGGAGAATAAGGTCTGGAAGAGGGTCCAATAGATGGTGGTAGTGGGGGCTGTGAATTTGGTTGGAATGGAGAGAGGGAAAGGATATTCGAAAATAGGTTTAAGGGTGGGGTTAATTTTTTGTCTTCGGAATGGGGGGGTTGTGTTGGGGATGGGAAGGGGTGCTTGGGGTAGTGGGAAGGGTGCTTGGAAAAGTGGGAGGGGTAGTTGGGGGTTGGATGGTGAGGAGAGGATTGGTGGAGGGGGTCTTGGGAAGGGGTGGAGTATTGATGAGGGTTGTGGGGAATGGGAAGAGGCTTAAATGGGGTAGGTGGGGAGTGGAGGTAGTTGGGAAGGGAGGAGAGAGAAGAAAATTTGAATTTGGGTGTTGAGGAGAGAGAAAGTGGAGTGAAAAAGAGAGATTAAGAGAGGGAAGGGTGGGGAATCTCTCCCCTAGGGTTTTTCACCCAAAAAATGGAATCTCTCCACTAGATAAGAAGTGTAAACTCTCAAAATGGCAAGTTTTTTATTCATTGATTCATTCAGTTGAAATGGGGGGGAATGGGGTCCTATATATAGGAAACCCACATTTCAACAAAAGTCCCTGACAATTGACTCAATGACAAATAACCGAGGGGGTAGGGGAGAGCTCTTGGGCCAAGCCCAATGAATTGGGCCCAATAGCTAACTAGACAACCTAATGACACTCAAACTTAGGGAAATGAACACAAGACCTTGGAACATGACTCAAATAAAAAAGAAAATACATCAAATGACTCAAATAAAAATTACATAGGACTCAAAATTAAATGACTAGACCATGTCGGATGTAACCGGGGTGAGGAGACGAGCTGTGAACGTGGGCATGGGAGGTGATGTCCCCATCATCTTCATTTTTCAAGTTTTTGATAGTCCGGTCGACCTCCGGCATGACTCCGGTCGACTTGAAATAGCAGAATGCAACCTTGCACAGTCTGTCACAGTGGCGGTCGACCGCCCCTCCAATCCCGGTCGACCGGAAATCCCAGGGACCGGACTTCTACAGGTTTCTTAGTGGCGGTCGACCGCCAGCCCCTGCAGGTCGACTGCCAGCCCCGAGCTGCCCAACATTGTTGACTTTTTGTGACTTCGAGGAAAGCCCTTCCTCTTGATATTGTTTAATCCCAAAGCCACCAAACCCTCCAGAATTTGTGGATCTGGTCTAGGGCTTGTCCATACACCTTCCAAGTGTTATAAAACATCCTATTAGAGTCATAACCCTAACCAACCAAGAGGACTTCAAGGGAGATCAAGGTGGAGGCAGTCCAAGGTGAAAGGAGAGGGTACTGTAGCTCCGTGAACAGTACTTCGTGCAGCAAGATTTCCATCCTTCCTCAACACATTGAAGGTAAATCTGAAGCCAATATACTTCCATTCAAGTGAAGAGGCAAGCAAGCATTCAAGGAAGATCAAGGAAAGGCTATCCAAGGAGAAAGAAGAAAAGAAGCAAGAATGCAAGCACAGATTCAAGAAGAGGGTGCTCAAGGTGAAAGGATAAAGCTTTCCAAGGTCCATTCAAGCTTAGTTTGAAGCCATTCAAGCAAAGAAAGAATTAACACAAAATCTGCATCATACACCCAGGGGGAGCCTAAATCAGGAGCATTCTAAACTATGATTTAGTTGTTTTGATGTCTTGTGCTTTGAGTTTTAAATTTGTGTTTCTTATACACTGCAAACTCGTGTGTTGTGTGGATCGTTGTTGGATCTGTGGTCGTGTGTGTGTGTGTCGTATTTGATTCGTGTGTGTGCGTGGATCTTCCTCGATCTACGTTTGTGTGTGTGGGGGTCTTTTAGATCCATTCTGTCTCGTGTGTGTGGATTGCTGCACTTGTGGCAGCAAGTGTGTGTGTTGTTGATCCGATTGTTGGATCGTGTTGGAGACCACGTCTCCGTGTGTGTGTGTGTGTGTGTGTGTTGGGGCGCGTCCCCGTGTGTGTGTGCAGGCGTCGTCCTGCGTGTGTGGTTGGTGCATCGTCTCCGTTTGGGGATTTATCCCCGAGTAAAGCCGCATCGGGTTTGGTGAGGGGTGGACGTAGGATTGCTGTCGTTGCATCCGAACCACCTTAAAAACCGTTGTGCATTGTGCTTGTATTGTGTGGTTTGCTCCATTTCCTCTATCTCCATTATACATAAACGTCAGTTTAAATTATTGTTCTGGATTTATCTTCGTATATCTTGCATAATATATATCTTATCATATAAAGTTTGATAAATCCAATTTGTGTTCAAATAGCTTTGAATCTCTTAACTAGCTTTGTATCACATATTTTATAAAAGGCCAAAAGTTTTCTTAAAATTGGTAAACACCCAATTCACCCCCCTCTTGGGTGTCATTGATCGCGGGACTTCAGAGGTGGTGCTAGATGACCTCCATTGTAGCCATACCGATGGGTTGGGGCGATACTGGGTGTCGCATAGCTACCAGTATCTTTTGAAGACATGGAAGGATCTGGCCCTGGCGGGTAGGGAGAAGCTAGCATAGACTTTGAGGGTGTCACTGAAGGCCTCGGTCCATCACTTCTACAACGGACCTTTAAGCTTCTATAATGAGTTTGCAAAGGAACAGACTTAGTGGGAGGAGTACTCAGAGATCGAGCTGAGATTCTGAAAATATTCTCGATTCATATATGCACCAAGGGAGGGGTGGATCCCCCATGTGTCACGCTCCGATGCGGAATATCGAGGGCGTGAGTGAGTCGTAATCAAGCGTGTCGATCAGAGCATGTACAAATTTAATTCTGAGACAAAAATTGATGAGAAAATGATACTTTTATATTATCAAAATAGAGGTTTACATTGCTAATTCATAAGCCATAAAGGTAAATTACAAACTTCCAAACCCAAAGTACATGATTCTTGTAAAACACTAATGATCTACATAAATCATAGGGAAAAGAAAATCACTCTTTCACTCTTGTCCATTCCCTTGTTCAATATCATTTCCTACAACAATTTAACCAAAACGTAGGGTGAGCAAAAAGCTCAGTAGGATTTTATATCTCTAAAAATCAGGCAATCTTTAAGTGTTTAACAATTTAAGTAATCTTTCCAAGTTGCATCGAAAAGTGTATAACATGAGTGGAATTTCTAAGTAATTAAGATAACAGGATATCAAGAGAAAATTTCAAGTAATAACTTTGAACAAGTAAATAATTTCATGCAATTGGTCCATTTCACGCAAGTCAAGTAATTCATGTAATTTTTAAGTAATCATGTAAACAAGTAACAAATACGAATAGTGGAATGCCGTAAAAATCTAACAAGTCATGCACTTCTGTGCAATACCACACCGTGGTCAATCAACTCCCATGCGCACAAGTACTTTCGGGCGCTCCTCCAAAGACCAGACTTGGCCCCATTAATGTCAGGCATTGGGTCGGTAGATCATAAGATCCCAAGTACGTTTAGACATCCGCTTAACACTATGGCCAATGAATTTCAAGAATAAGCTCATTTGTAAAAAGTACAGATCTGGCAAAAATCTCAGAAGTTGCAAGAGAAGTGAATAATAATTTTAAGGCATCACTTTTAACGACATTAAGTCATGGAATTCAAGAACGAATGGTAACTAGGAAGAAAATTCAAGTAAATAGAACTAATAGAATTATTTTAATTCCATTATTTAATCTTGTGTTCAATTGATTTAACAAGTGTTTAGGCATGTTTTCAGGAAGTTTTTTTTATACCCTAGAGCTATTTTAGTTTAGTCAAAATGCGGATTTTATAGCCAATCAGAATTCTGTTATGAACGTGGTGTAGGTAAGCACCATGTTCACGAAATCATTTGTGAATTCATTCTTAATTCTGTTAAAATTCAAAAATATTAAGTTTTAGATAATATGTATATACTTTTGAATTAAAATCGTGATTTCACATATTATTGATATTTTTAATGATAATAAGATATGATAAATGATAATAAGATAGAATAATAGATTTATCATGCAGAAAATAATTTAACATGCTAAAAAGTAATTTTTTTACACCAATTTACTGATATTATGATAAATATATATTTTCATGCTTAAGAAAATAGATTTATTGTGTTAAAAATAGTTTCATCATGCTGAAAATAATTCTAACATGTTAAAGTAATTTTAACATGCTAGAAATAATTTTATCATACTGAGAGTAATTTTATCATGCTGAAAATTAATATTTAACATGTTGAAATTAATACTTAACAAGCTAAATAATTCTCATACATTAACTTACTGATGAGATGATAAAAAGAAGTTTACCATGCTGATTATAGAAATTCTCTGATAACAAAATAAATTTTATCATGTTGAAATAATTTTTTTTACATTTATTTACTAATTATATGATGGAAAAATAGATTTATCATGGTGAAAATAGTTTTTAAATACCTTTAGTATGCTGAGAATAGTTCTAACATGCTAAAAATAATTCTACCATGTTGAAAATAATTTTATCATGCTGGAAGTAATTTGTTAAAATATTTTCATGCATCAATTTAATAACTATTTAATAGAAAACTAGGTTTAGCATGTAAAAAAAATAGTTTTAAATGGATTTAACATGCTGAAAAATAGTTTTCATATCTCAGTATGGATAAATAGTTTTATCATGCTAGAAGTAATTTTTAACATGCTGGAAATAGTTTTCATGTATTAGTTTACTAATAATAAGGTAAAAATAGATTTTTACATGCTAAAAATAATTCTTATTCTACAAAAATGATTTTTAACTAGCTGTAAAAATTAAAACATGCTAATATTACTTTTCCTTATTTTTGGTGACTGAATGCTTACAATTAATGTGGATTCCAAATACTATAATTCCTATTGTATAGTGACTAAACTTTAGTCCCACATTGGAAGTTAAAAAAACTTCCTTGGCTTTATATGTTGGAGAGTTCACCCTTGGGTCAGGACCCAAGGGGCATAAGATGTTGTTGTGTGTGGATACGAAACTATTAATATATTTATTTATTTGTGCCATGCCGTGCCGTGCCGTGCCGTGTCGTGCCGTGCCTTCTTAACAGAGTCCGATTTTTGAAAAAAAATGGGGGATACCCCTTCACTAAAACGACCATAACTCATTCATTTCTTAATGAAATTTAGGGAAACAAGTATCAATGGAAAGAGCACAGAAATACGAACAAGGTGGCATCCCTTAATTAAGATTTGGCTTGAGAGACACCCACCTTTGAGCAGATCTAAGGAAGAGGTAGAAAAATATGCCCAATATTAAGAAAACCCTTTGATCTCCGAATCTTCCTTTCAAATCCCCTCCAATCTCCGCCGCAGCATATCCTAGGCCACCAAGGATGATTTGAGGGTCGAATAGCGTCCTTTTTATAGCCAAGACTTGTCTAAATTTGTCAAGATTTCATACCGAATTTTACCTAACCCATTAACTCCGAATTAGAAGAAAATTCTAACTTCTCCTCTTAATCTAGCCTTAATTTGGTGTGAAACCAATGTAAAAATGGTTGGTCTAAGGTGGCTGGTAGGTAAGGATTGATTCTTGAGTCAATCTTCTAGAAATGGAGTTATTTTAATCCTTTAAATGCTATATTAAACACATGTTATGAATTTAAGGTTAATTCAACCTTTATTGAATCATTTAACCATTAATTCAGCCCATTATGGATTATCCAATAGGCCAATTGTAATTCTAATCTATTATATGGACTTTTATTGGGCTTACTATAATTTTTCTAAGGGTTAGAGTATTTAATTTCTATTTACCTTAAGTAAATTCAAGTAAATGCATTTATCTAGTTTATTTCATATAGTAAAAATAAAATTTAATTATTTCATGAAGATTTTAATTATATAATTCATTGAAAAAATTATTTATCATTTTAATTTATCGGGTTTCTACATCTTCCCCCACTTAAAAGAATTTGGTCCTCCAAATTCACATTATGTTGAACATGTGTGCAACATGATTAATTTTATGGTTTTGATGATGTCTGCCTCTGTAGTCATTAATGAACTATACCTGCATTTGATAATGTTAATATTCATACATTTTAGGTCATCATACTTCCAGTACACAGATATCAAGGCATATGACAATACAATATTGGTGGTCATTATACTTCCAGTGTAAAAGATCAAGAATGATACACAAATCTAGGCAACTGGATACACAGATATCAAGGCATATGACAATATTGGAGGCACGGAAATCTAGCATGTTTCAAGCACATGAATCAAGCTGAATGGCATCACACATAAGGTCATTGCATATTCCTCATATGGTCAGTGCATATCTTGCCTTATGGATGGTTCAAGGTCGGTGCAACTTCTGGATAGCAAGCCACAAGATAATCCAAGGAATGGAGTGGAGATGGCAAATGTGAAAGCTCAATGTTGCGCCCTCGCACGCGGATCGACCTGCGCGGTCAGGTCGCGGGGGTCAAGGGGGCAGTGCCCCTTGCGGGGTTTCCGGGGGCGGAGCCCCAGGAACAAAATTTTGATTATAAGAGCAATATAATCAATAGAAGTCTTCAAGATAGTTAAGGTCGATGCACAAAGAAGCATAACCAAGAGAACCCAAAGTCAAAGACTCAGTTGACACCGTCTAGACTGTCAAAGCTGATGCTACAGACATGAATGGGGTGCTAAAGGACTTAAGCGACTGAGCTATGAAGGTTAACGGACCGACCCGGGAAAACCCGGGGTCTGCCCAGCAGGCGGTCGACCGCCAGCCCAGGGGCGGTCGACCGCCCCAGCCAGAAGTTCCCAGTCTGCACCTCTTTCAGTGGCGGTCGACCGGAAATACCAGGGACCATCCGTCTACAGCGTTTCTCAGTAGCGGTCGACCGCCAGCCCTGAACCTTCAATGTTGACTTTGTTTTTCCACTTCGAGAAGGGCCATTCCCCATAGATTTCTTTAATCCAAAAGTCACCTAATCACCCACAAAATGTGGATCTGGTCTGGGATGTGTTTATCGACCATCCAAAGAGATATAAAACCAACACAAGAGGGTTAGAAACTCTAGTTGATCATTTGGAGAAAAGAGAGATGAAGAGAGGCTAGAGGAGATCCAAGGAAGAAGAGGTACTGTAGCCGTGAATAGTACTCCGTGCAGAAGTGCTACATCCAATCTAAGGGATTCAAGCCTACATCTGAAGCCCTGAATCTCCAAGGAAGAAGAGAAGCAAGCAAGCTCACAAAGGAGATCAAAAGGAAGATCAAAACTACATCCAAACCTCTTCATCAACTCAAGGGAAGATCAAAGCAACATCTAAACCTCTTCATCAACTCACGGGAAGATCAAAGCTACATCCTTTATCTTTTCCATAAACTCAAAAAGATCAAAGGAAGATCAAAGCAACAGATTCAAGATCCAACAATCTCAGACAAGATCTAGTTCATTCTAGCATATCTTCATATCTTGTTTGAGCTTTTTCATCTTGTTCTATTTTCATTTCATTCAATCTATTAAAACGGAAGATCGTCCCTACCGGTGGTTAGTAGGAAGGCAATCGGGAGTTCTCCGATTTGCGGTGTAGCCATCCCTACCGGCTTTGTGTGTAGGAAGACAGAAAGAGGGTTTTCTCTGTTCTGTGGTTTGGGACGTGTCCCTGGTCAAGCTGTGAGTCAGCAGGGAAGCCTCACCGGGTTTTGGTGAGGGGTGGGCGTAGGTTGCGGGGTTGCAACCGAACCACCTTAAAAATTCCTGTATTGTGGGTTGTTCATCGTGTGCAATTGCTCTATATCTTCTACCCTCATTCATAGGTTCGTGTGCTTCCATACTTGGTTATCTTGTTTACACACTCAAGCACTCAGATTTGCACTTTCCGTTTTGTCTGTGGTTTAATTGAGCTTAGCACTTTGACTGCATCTCTTGGGCGGCCTGCTGAACCCTTGCACACACGTGCCAAGGTGAAAGTATTGCTAAGTGTTTCCCTTGCTTAGACTCGCATGCACCTTGGTTGATCACCACTACATTCACACACATATGCACTTTGAGTGATCAACATAGCACACACACACGCACGCTTGTTACAAGCTAATTCATGTTCTAGTGTTATGCTTTATGATCCCTACTCTACAAGGCTTGTATCTCTCAAAGATCACTAAAGTGCTTAAAGAAGTGTTGACGGTTCATCACTTGTAATCCAAGTCTTTTCATTTGAGCCACTCTAATTATTTCCGCTGTGCATTGTGCCTAAGTGATTCATTCACTTTATAGGAGTGGTTCATGCTTCCGATAGCTAAGAGTTTTTAAATAGGCCAAAGCTTTTGAAAGGATCTATTCAACCCCCCCTTCTATATCCGTTTGCACCTCGCGGGACCCAACAAGTGGTATCAGAGTGAGACTCTGCCATTCCTAGATCCAACGATCTGCAGGGAAAGATCTCGGTGTACGTTATTTATATGGCTTCATATGCTACACATGCCTTGATGGTTTCTCCGCCCATTTATGATGGTTCAGATTTTTCTACATGGGTTGGGAGATTGTTCATCTATGTTAGCTCCATAGATCCACAATTATGGACTCTTATATACAATGGTCCTCATGAGGTGCCATCAAATTCAATTGATTGGTCAGCCGAACATGAGACCAAACACAATGATAATCTTCTTGTATATAACTTAATTGTAGCTGCAGTTGATCTCAGACTAACTCATCTTGTGTCCTCCTGCAGCACAGCCAAGTAAGTACTGGATAAGTTGGTGAAAATCTATGAAGGGAAGGAACAAGAACATGAATGCTTCATGGCCGACCGCACAGAACAGTCCAGCAATATATCCCCATCACAGGTAAACTCTGATTTTGAGGAATTCACTTTTGAAGAGCTTATGGAAGCCTATGATGAGTTGATTACACAATACAAAAAGGTAAAAACGAAAAATAAAAATTTGAAAAATGATCTAAAGAAAATCAACCAAATTGAAAGCTCATTTTGTAAAAAGTGTTCTATTTTTGAAGAGCTTAACGACACTCTCTCTTTTGATCTAGATACGTGAAGAGGCGAAATCTCGCGCTGTATCCTGAGCGGGCTGTGGATCACCTGAAGATGAACTGCAAGACAGGGAAACGTATCAGAGGGCCCAGGGGGTTTCCCTGGGGAAAAACCCTCCGATGGCTAAGTCAGTAGAGTTGTGGTGGAAGCAATAATGGGGAGGAGAAAAACTAGTGCGCGAGATTCCTCTCCACCAGAGGGTGAAGCGGATTGCTCAGGAGTTTGGGTATATGAGTACCTTAATGGCTCCCTTCTTCCATTGGAGGGTAGCCCTGGTTTAAATAGTGTGCCGCCTTCAGGAGTCCTGCAAGCTGAGGGGTCTCCGGCAGGAGTTACGTCCTCAACGTGGGCTTTCATGGCCTTATCGTGGGAACATTATCTCCTTGAAGTCCGGCGGCTTCTTGATTCCCCTATCCGTTGGGGACTCTTAACGGCAGCACGAACGGATGATATCTGGTCTGGCCGAGCTTCTGAAACGCCAGCTCTGTCCGGGCGATGAGCGTAGCTCGGCTAAAGAGGGGTCGGATAGGTCGGCGAATGCCTGTCTCTCCCGGGCGGGGAAAATGGCTTGGGCTGAACCTTCCTTATGACCTGACCATCACTCGGGCCCTCCGAGCCTAGGGCCCGCCGGGGAGAGTTGGTTCCTCGAGTGTTTGTTTATTGGGCTTTTCTTTCCTGAGTGGGCCCTGTGGGCTGTCACTCAGGTGGGCTTACCTCGTTGGACCCTGTTGGGTCTTGTTGGGCTGCTCTTTGGGTGGGCTATAGAAATCCCCCTCTCCACTTGTCCCCCTCCTACTCCCGAGCCATGAAGGCTCGGTCGAGTAGCTTTTGAGGCTTTGGACCGGCGTGGCTCAGGTGGGTGGAATTCTGTTGGCGTGATGGAGCCACGTGTAGTGGTCGCCTGGGCCCGTAATGATGATCCTGACGAATTTGAACTGAAGGGGCCCCCCTTTTCTCAGAGCACGGAACGACGTGCTACCTTCCTCCAGGGTTTTATAGGCGTTGGGCGCTGTTCGTCGTTCTAGGCTTCTTAGGGTTTTGGGCTTTCCTTAGTTTCTTTACTTCTGGGGCTCCTTGATGCGCCGTGAGGGCACAGTGGAGGCGCAAAGTTTTGCGGCGGCGTTTGAGGAGTTGGCAAGGATAACCACGGAGGCGGTCCGACAACTTCCTTCCCCTCCGGAGCCTTCGAGCTCGCGCGAGGGATCATCTTCCGGCTTGATGGCTGGTCTGTCTTTGGAAATCGGGCAGGTGAGGCGGGAGCCCGTCCCCAACTGCAGTGAGTTGGGGGAGGCCGAGGTGAGGAAGCTGGAGCATCGCTTTCGCTTGCCTCTCAAGTACAGCTTTGCTGCCGCCGCCCCGTATGAGATGAGTCTGGACAGCCGTACGAGGCACATTTGCACTTTCCTTCTGGCTTGGAAGAGTGGGTTCCGCCTTCCCTTTGAGCCTCTTGTACTCCAGCTTCTCGAGTTTTTCCGGTTGGCGCCTATTCAGTTGGTGGCCAACTCATATCTCCTTCTTTCCGCCTTTCGGATTCTCTATCGTCAGCATGACATTTTTCCTTGGACCTCTTTCATTATTTTTTCAAGTTGAAAGCGCACCCGTCGGCGGGGAAGGGCTTCTACTTCATCCAGGCGAGGAGGAACAGGAGTTGCATCTCACTCGCAGCGAAGGACTCCTCGCACAAGGGGTGGAAGACCCAATTCTTCTGGGTGAAGGCGGAGGCGACGTACGAGTTTTGGAGATGTCTGATCTCGCCCAATTTTCATCCGAATCTTCCCCCTCGCTAGGAGGAGTTCCCTCCCCACGTGGAGTGGCATGCCGCTCGTCTGCTGGGTAACCGCCAGTCGACCGAGGAGCTGGTGACGCCGGAGAACATCGAACGATGTTTGCTTACGCGGTTGACGTCGACAGGTACCGCTCTCGAGGCTCTTCTCATGGGATGGTAGTTACTTTCTTTCTCCTGACCGGGTCTTCTCCCTTTGTGGCAGACGTTAGGCGGGAACCTCTGGAGGAAGCTGCTGAGGTCATTGATCTGGGAGATGACTCGGCGGCCGATGAACCAGATGCTTCTGTGAGTCGCGCCCAAGCCCGAGACAAGGGCAAGGGGGTGGCTCCCGAGGGATCTTCACGGCCAACTGGGACGAAGCGCAAGGATCCCACGGCGGGAAAGTTGCGGGAGGCCGCGAAGGCCAAGAAACGGGCCAAGAAGGCCGGTCTTCCTCTTACCACCGGGGGCGACTCCGGCTCGGCGGCGCTCCCCTTTCGGGGGCAAGATGGGGCCGACCCCTCCGGGCCAGCTCCCCCACCTGCCAGGCGAAAGGGGGCCGAGGAGACAGGGGGCCCTTCAGAGGGCGGCGATAGGTCGGCTCTCCCCCCCACGGGGGTAGAGGGGGCCGATGTTGAAGTAGCTGACGCCGAGACCGGAGGATCGGTCGGAGGCGGAGATGTCCCGGTCGGCGAGGTGCGGGCCGAGACAGGCAGGGCTGGGGGTTCACCCGCTAGGGCGTTGCAGCCCCAGGTGCTTGGAGCTCCCGGTGCGGTCGGTCCCGCGATGTCGGTCGAGGTTGGGGATTTGCCCGGGGAGGCGTCGCAACCCCAACCGACCGTGGCGCGCGAGGCGGTTGGTTCCGTTGCTCGGGCGGAGTCTTCTGGCGGGGTGCCCCGGGCGGAGCGGTCCTCTCTGCCAGAGCCCTTGGAAAGGCTCGACATTACGGGCGACCTGTACCGGGTCTTCCGGTCGATTGCCGCAAGGACGAAGGGGGGAGAGAGGCGCAATACCCCCCCCCCCCCCCCCGGGATCCTTGATGTCCTGATGAAGGGCAGCCTGGTCATAGCTCGGTCGGTGGCTTTGATGGCGGAGGCGCACGCCCGGACGGAGGCGGAGCGATCGAACCTTGCCTGGACCCTTGGGGGCTGCGAGAGGAAACTGGCCCGACTCAAGGGGGAGCATGAGGGGCTCCGGCAGGAGTTCTCCGCGTTCCGGGAGGTGGCGCGAGCGAGCCGACTGGAGGCCGGGGTGCTGACCGAACAGCTCGCCAAGACCCGATAGTCTCTCGAGAGGACAAGCCGATCCCTGGAGGAGGAGCATCTGCGTCGCCTCGAGCTAGACAATCGCTGGGAGCTCGAACGCGCCGAGCTGCTAGATCGGGCGGAGGTGGCGGAGCGTCTCCGAGCTGAGGCTGAGGCGGACCGGGCCCGGGCAGAGGAGCCTGCGGCCGAGGCGGAGCGGGCTCGGGTCGAGCTCGTCGGAAGGGCGGGGCAGATCGAGGCGGAGGCAATCGAGCGTTACAGGAGCTCGATGCTTACTCGGCCGACCTGGTGGAAGCCGCCCGACCCTATTAGGAGGTAGCACTACACCGGGGTGCTCGAAAGGGGTTCAAGCAGGGCTATCACAGGGCGGTAGACTACGCCGATGAGCAAAACTCCGCGATCGAGTTCCCCTTTGACCAGTGTTATTACTCGGATGAGTCAGTTTCCAGCTCTTCCTCGTCGATCGGGGGAGATTCGGAGGGGTCGCCTCCATCGGGGTCACCGGCTCCGGGCGTTCACGACCGAGACAGTTCTCGCACAGGCGAGGTCAGTGTCCGAGCCGGCTGTCACCGAAGGCGCCAGGGGTGACGCGTCTCCTTCCGCCGTTCTCGAACGTCAAAGTGGGCCCGAGGCCTGATGTATTTTGCCTCTTTCCCTTTTTGTCTCTCTTTCCTCTTTTTAGAGGGTTTCCTTTTGGTGTGATAATAAATGACTTGCTCTGTTTGAGTACCATCCTTGCCGTGATTTGGTGGGCAGATCTTGAGTAGTCGGGAGGTGCCGATATGTCCTGCGTGGTTTTCGCATGCTGTTTTGGTAGGCTTCTAACGGGGCGTCTTTCCATTCCCTCATGCTTTGAATGTCAGGCCGCTTCGTGAATCCCGCTAGGGCGGGAAACGAGGAGTTGGAGGTGACTGTTTAGGGGAGAAATCATTTGGCGTGTTTCCGAGGGGGGGGTCATTTAAGGCGTGTAGCCTCCTTTGACCTATAAGTAGGACCAAAAGGCGACCTTTCCTCTTCACTGCTTGGGATTTTCTCTAACAGTCTTTCCTCGCTCCTTCCTCTTCACTCTGCGTTGTGCCCTTGTATTCGGAGCATGGAGGATCCTTCGGAGGGCGACGCCGCCGACGACGGGGAGCAGCGGGCTCCCGCTGTCCTGTAATGTTGAACGGGTCCCATGGTCGCCGCGCGTGCACGAGACGGGTCCGACGGTCGCCGCACGGATCTAGGGAGGACTTCGGCGTGTGGAAGCACGCCGTTGGCCTCTTCTTAGCTCCGGCGAGGCTTCCGGGTGGACGCCGAGGCGGAGGACGGATGGGGGCATCAGGGGAGCCCGCCCTCACTTCCCTCCGTGTGAGGGGAGGAGGCGCATCAAGCTCCCTCCTCACCGAAGCCTTCCTCCATCTGCAGCCTCTTTCTCCCTCTTCTGCTCTTCATTTCTTTCACTCTTCGGGGGCTGCTTGCTCTCTCCTTCCTTCCAAGGAGTTGGCAGATTGGAAGAGGGGAGGCCTTCACGGCGCTCCTTTTTCCTGGTTGTTGCCAACTTGGGAGGTAGCCTTCCTCAACGTTTAAAGGTGGCCTTCCTCCTGCAGTCCCTCTGTCACCTTTGTCACGGGCCACCCGAGCCAACTGGCTCGACCACCTTTTGTCCGAGCCAACAATTTGAAATCAAAAAGTCAAACTTGTTGTAATTGGGAAAACTATTTTGATGGAGGCAGAGTCAGTGGCTGGACGCGAGGAGATCAAGACCGAGTCAGTCGAGCGATAACCCCTTGAGGCGGTGTTAGACGGATTTTTGCTTTTTGCTATGTGATGTACTGGCATTTGCCTATCTGATGTACCAATGGTTTGGAATGAAAAGAAAAGGGATTTATTCCGTCCATCTTAATGTACAATTTCAAAAGTAGAATTTGCGTAGTGCGGCTACGTTCCATGTCCGAGGAATAGGTTCCCCTTCCATTGTCGCTAACCTGTACGCACCTTTTTCGAGCGTCTCGACCACTCGGTAGGGGCCTTCCCAGTTGGGGGATAGCTTGCCCGCCGCCTCTAGTGGTCGAGAGGCTTCGGCCTTCCTGAGGACGAAGTCCCCCGGTTGGAAACGTATGTCTCGGACCTTGGCGTTGTAGTATCGAGTGAGGCGGCGCTGGTACTCCGTTGCTCGGACATTCGCAATCTCTCGGAGTTCGTCTGCCAGGTCGAGGTTCTCGAGCAATTTTTGCCCGTTTGCCTCAAGTGAGAAGATGATCACTCTGAGAGACGGATTGGCGATCTCCAATGGAACGACGGCTTCGGTGCCATATACCAAATGAAAAGGGCTTTCACCGGTTGCCGTCCTGGGGGTTGTTCGGTGCGAACACAGTACGCTAGGGAATTCCTCGGGCCAGCTACCCTTAGCCTTGCCGAGTCTGGTTTTTATGCCTTTCAAGATAGTCTTGTTGGCATTTTCAACCAGCCCGTTGGCCTGAGGGTGGGCGATCGAAGTGAAGTGGTTGCGGATATTTAGGTCGGCGCATCTGTCTCGGAAATACCGAGAGTCGAATTGCCGGCCGTTATCGTTCACTATCACTCGGGGGACGCCAAAGCGACAAATGATCGATTTTCACACAAAGCCCCAAACGACTGTCTAGGTGATCCTTGCCGTAGCCTCGGCCTCGATCCACTTGGTGAAGTAGTCGATGGCGACGATGATGAACTTCTTCTGGGACTGGGCCGTCGGGAATGGCCCAAGGATATCGATTCCCCACCGAGCGAAAGGGTAAGGCTCGGCTAGGGTGACAAGTTCCGTGGCCGGCCGATGGACCAAGTGGTCGAACCGCTGGCATCGGTCGCATTGTTGAACATAGGCCGAGCAGTCGCACTGCAGGGTGGGCCACCAGTACCCCTGTCGTAACAGGATTCTGGCCAGCGACCTTGCCCCTGAGTGCGCTCCGCACAGGCCTTCATGAATCTCTTGGATGGCTCGGCTTGCTTCGTCAGGACCGAGGCACTTCAGGAGGGGACCGGAGAACGATCTTCGGTAGAGAGTGTTGTCGAGGACGATGAAGCGCCGAGCTTGATACTTCATTCGGCGGGCTTCCCGAGAGGCGGAGGGCTCTTGGGAGTCCTGTAGCCAGGACAGGTAGGGGGAGCGCCAGTCGCTTGGAGTGGCCGAGTCAACAGCGAGGAGCTCTGTGTCGATGCTCGGGCGCTCTAGCTCTTCTAGGAGGACCGATCGTGTACCTTCCGGGTCTAGGGAGGAGGCCAATCGAGAGAGGGCGTCCGCCCGAGAGTTTTGCTCCCGAGCTATCCGGACTACCCCAAATTCCTCGAACTGTTGGGCCAGGCTCCGGACCAACTGAAGGTATTTGATCATAGGTGCCTCTCGAGCCTCGTACTTGCCGTTGACCTGACCTGCGACTAGTTGAGAGTCGGTGTAGATCCTGACTCACTCGACCCCCAGCCGTCGGGCCATGCGTGCTCCCGAGATAAGGGCCTCGTACTCGGAAGCATTGTTGGATGCCTGAAAATTTAATTTCAAGGCGTACTGTAGCTCTATCCCTTCGGGGGACCTCAGGAGGATCCCCACACCGCTGCCCGCCGAATTGGACGATCCGTCGACGAACAGTTCCCAGGTTGGCCCGGTCGTGGTCGGAGGCCTGTCCTGGGCGGGGATGGTGCTTTCGGCAATGAAGTCGGCGAGCGCTTGGCCTTTGATTGCTGATCGCGGCCAGTACGAGATGTCGTAGGCCCCGAGCATAATGGCCCATTTGACGAGTCACCCTGAGGCCTCGGGGTGGGCCAGAATCTTCTTCAATGGCTCACCGGTTAGCACGGTGATGGGGTGCCCCTGGAAGTAGGGTCGGAAGCGCCTTGCGGAGGTAACCAACGCTAGCACGAGTTTCTCAATTGCGGGGTACCTCCGTTCGGCCTCATTGAGCACCTTGCTGGTGTAGTAGACCGGTCTTTCGATTCCCGAGTCATTTCTGACTAGGACCGAGCTGACCGTGGATGGCGTCGCCGAGAGGTAGAGCAGTAAGACTTCGCCTGGGACGGGCTTGGAGAGCACCGGTGGCGAAGCCAAGAACTTCTTAAGCTCGGCGAATGCTGTCTGGCACTCCTCATCCCATGTGAACGTAGCAGATGCTAGCTTGGGTCCCCTCATCAGTTTGAAGAAGGCCAAGCATGGTTCGGCCGCACGGGACAGGAAGCGGTTGAGAGCGGCCACACGCCCTGCCAGACGCTGAACGTCTTTAATGCATGTGGGTGGGCGCATGTCCAGGATGGCCTGGACTTTGTCGGGGTTGGCTTCGAACCCGCGCTGAGTGACCAGGAAACCTAGGAACTTCCCAGATTTTACTCCAAAGGTGCACTTGGCGGGGTTGAGCTTCATGTCGTACTACAGGAGGGTGCCGAAGGTTTCGGCAAGGTCGGTGAAGTGGTCTTGGGCCTTGGGGGTCTTGACGAGCATGTCGTCAATGTAAGCCTTGACGTTCCGACCTAGCTGTCCCTCGAACATGTTATTTACCAGTCGCTGATATGTGGCTCCGGCGTTCTTCAACCCGAAGGGCATCCGGGTGTAGTCGGTGATGAAGGCGGTCTTCTCGACGTCTTCTGGATTCATTCTGATCTGGTGATAACCCGAATAGGCATCCATGAAACTGAGTATCTCGTTGCCCGAGGTTGAATCAACCAATTGGTCGATGCTCGGTAGCGTATAGCAGTCCTTTGGGGTAGCCTTATTCAGATCGGTGAAGTCCACACACATTCGCCATTTGCCTGTGGTTTTTGGCACCAGGACGACATTGGCTAGCCACGTAGGGTACAAGACTGGTCTGAAGAGACCAGTCTCTTGTCCCTTGGTGACCTGCGCCTTGATGATCACCTACTTCTCGGGCGCATGCTTCCTTCTCCGTTGCTGTACGGGCCTCACGGTGGGGTCGAGGCTGAGCTTGTGCATCACGGTCTTCTCTGGTATGCCAGGGAGTTGATCATCGGACCAAACAAAGACCTGAACGTACTCAGAAAGGAATTTCTTGTATTGCTGCTATTCCATGGGTGGTAGGTCGGCTCCGATCCTTACTCCCAGGGTCGAGTTATCGTTTAGGAATACCGTTAGCAATTCGCCACCGGGCTCGGCGGTTACTGTCTTCCCTTCGATTCCCTTGGGGCCCTTATCCCCCCCGTCCGGCCTTGAGGCTTCCACCGAGATGTTGTAGCACCTTCTAGCCGTGGCCTGGTTACCTCGGACTTCCCCCAACCCATTTTTGGTGGGAAACTTTATTTTCTGGTGATAGGTAGATGGTACGGTCTTTATTCGGCTGAGAATTTTCTGGCCGAAAATGGCGTTGTACGCTATCATACCCTTGATCACTATGAAGTCCACCATGACCGTAACGGTTTTGGGTGGGGTGCCGATGGTGACCGGCAGGCTTAGGGCTCCCTCGGGATAGGTGGCCAGGCCGTTAAACCCGCAAAGGGGTGTTCGGATCGGGCGGAGCTTGGATGGGTCTTCCCCCATCTTGAGGAAACAGTCATAGGATAATACATCGGGGGCGCTCCTATTGTCAACCAGAACTCTATCTACGTTACAATGGTTTATTGTGGCCGAGATAACGAGGGCATCATCATGCGGGGTGTTCAGCCCTTCCAGGTCTTGGTCGGAGAAGACTATGACCTGGGGCTCCCTCGGCGGGCCGCTGGAGGGTCCTAAGACCTGGCTGGCCTGCTCGACATGACGCTTCCTTCCTCGGCTGGTGTCGCCGCCCGACGCCGTTCCTCCGGAGATGACGTTGATGTGGACCCCTCGAGGGGCGTTGTCGATCTCCTCCGCGGCGTCCCAGTCTTCTTTGCGCCCGGCTGCAAACCGGGCCAGGTGCCGCTGACAGATGAGACGTTCGATCTCATCCTGGAGCTGGTGGCAGTCGCCGGTGTGGTGCCCGTGGTGGCCGTGGAACAGGCAATGCCTGTCGCACTTGCGATTTCTTCGATCTCATTGGTTCGGGCCGGCGGAGGAGTCCCGAGTCTTTGATGTCTTCATAGATCTCGTAGACTGGCGCGGTCAACGGGGTGTACCGCTCATACTTCCGTTTGCACTCCCCTTCCCGATCGAGCTTCTTGCCCGAGCCAGGGTTTGGCTCGGAGGCCCGCTTCTTGTCCCCCTCCCGACCCGAGCCGGTTGTGTCTCGGCAGGCACTGAGTACTTCTTCACACTTGGCGTGGCGCAGTGCCAGAGTCACTAGCTCGGCAAGGGTCGAGGGAGGGTGGAGGATAAGTTCACGGTGGAGGTTCTCGTCCCGGGTGCCCCCGGTCAGAGCGGTCGTGGCCGAGGCCACATCCAGGCGGGGAATTCTGAGGGCTTCCGATTTAAATCGGTGGACATAAGCCCGGAGCCTTTCCCCTTGCGCCTGTTTGAGGGCCAGGAGCCCCGCTACTGACCTTGGGGGGGGGGCGCTTCCGGCGAAGCTCTCCTTGAAGACTCGCCCGAATTGCCTGAAGTCCCGGATGGACCCAGGGGCGAGGGCCCGGAACCATGCCTGAGTGCCTTGGACCAGGGTGGCCACAAAGGCTCGGCATTTAATAGGATCCGGTGTTCCATGCAGAGTCACCAGGGCGTCGAAGCTGTCGTAGTGGTCGGCTGGGTCGCCCTGGCCATCATAGAGCTTGAAGGTTGGAATGGAGGTTCTGGGAGACACCTCTACCTTCAAGATGTATTCGGAGAAAGGAGATTTCCTCTCATCCTTCGCGAAAGAGGTTTTCTGCAGGGCGCGGAGGGTGCGCTCTTGTTCTGCAAAACGTCTTTCGAAATCCCTCAGTCGGAGGGATAGTTCCGGCTGCGGTCGTGCCGTGGGACTGGGGGGAGCGTCGTGGCGATCCTCAGGAACGCCAGCGCTCGGGCGTGGAGGCCTCGCCCCCTGTCTCCCTTTTCTGGGCGTGGAGGAAGCCTCTTGCTCCGGGGGCGGAGCTTGCGAGGGTCCTCCTACGTTGTTGCGGATGAGCTGTTGACCGCGGAGGGTGAAGCGGCCCCCAGCAGTATGCTGGGACGCGCTTCGACGGGGGGGGGGCTCCCGGACGGGGTGCGGGACCTAGTATCCCTTGCCGCCTGGGCCCTCATGAGCTCCACGAGGACGTCAAGCTTCTTATTGAGGGCCTGGAAGACCTCGTCGCCACCGTTGCGGGGTGCCCCTGTCGCAGTCGGAGGGGGCGGCGGCTCGTTGGTGGGGACGCTGGCGTTGCAGGGAGGGCTCTGTGAGGCCCTAGAGGGGCCATCTCTTGCCGCCACCACGGCCTTACCCTTCTCGACGGCGGATCTCCTCCCTGAGCTTCTTCTCACCATCTTGGCTCTTCGTGCGCTTCCCACAAACGGCGCCAGATGAAGAGGCGAAATCTCGCGCTGTATCCTGAGCGGGTTGTGGATCACCTGAAGATGAACTGTAAGACAGGAAAACGTATCAGAGGGCCCAGGGGGTTTCCCTGGGGAAAAACCCTCCGATGGCTAAGTCAGTAGAGCTGTGGTGGAAGCAATAATGGGGAGGAGAAAAGCTAGTGCGCGAGATTCCTCTCCACCAGAGGGTGAAGCGGATTGCTCAGGAGTTTGGGTATATGAGTACCTTAATGGCTCTCTTCTTCCATCGGAGGGTAGCCCTGGTTTAAATAGTGTGCCGCCTTCAGGAGTCCTGCAAGCTGAGGGGTCTCCGGCGGGAGTTACGTCCTCAACGTGGGCTTTTATGGCCTTATCGTGGGAACGTTATCGCCTTGAAGTCCGGCGGCTTCTTGATTCCCCTATCCGTTGGGGACTCTTAACGGCAGCACGAACGGATGATATCTGGTCTGGCTGAGCTTCTGAAACGCCAGCCCTGTCCGGGCGATGAGCGTAGCTCGGCGAAAGAGGGGTCGGATAGGTCGGCGAATGCCTGTCTCTCCCGGGCGGGGAAAATGGCTTGGGCCGGACCTTCGTTATGACCTGACCATCACTCGGGCCCTCCGAGCCTAGGGGCCGCCGGGGAGAGTTGGTTCCTCGAGTGTTTGTTTATTGGGCTTTTCTTTCCTGAGTGGGCCCTATGGCTGTCACTCAGGTGGGCTTGCCTCGTTGGACCCTGTTGGGTCTTGTTGGGCTGCTCTTTGGGTGGGCTACAGAAATCTCCCTCTCCAATACGCATAAACAAAGCATTGCATGTCTAAGAAATGAAAATGAAAATCTTCATGATGAAATCACTAGGTTGGAAGAAACTGTAATAAAACTTCAAAACCAACCTAAGTCAATCTCTAATGATCAAACTATGGCCGATGGGGTAATCTATCATGAGAGGTTGATTGAAGGAAATAAAAATTATATTTCATGCTCTGCTAATTTTGCATGTGAAAAATGTTCATTCTTGAGAAACATAAATGTTGGTCTCCATGATGATCTTGAATGGCAACAAAATCTGATTGATTCTCTGAAAGAAGAGACTAGAGAGTTGTTGGAAAAGAAAATTGAACTTGAACAAGCCGAAGAAGAATTGCATGAAAAAATTGCTGCACATGAAAAAGGCAAATCTGTCATTGATGATCACTCTGAAACATTGCATGCTTTAGAACAATAAAATCAAAATCTTAAAGCAATAAATGCCATGCTCAATGAGTAATTGGCAGCATACAAAGAGGGTCTTGATGAATCTAAACAGCATATTTCTTCACTTGAAAATGAAATTCATGGTTTGAATAATTTCTTGTCAATGTTTGCCCAAATCCAAGATTCTGGCTCACCAGAAGCCACCACTTCCTGTGGTCAACAAAAAGGGCATACTGCTCAAAAGAAAAGTAAAATTCAGCATGCTCATCCAAACATGCACCATAACATGTCCAATGCTAAATACCATGCTTCCCACAAGACGAATGTATGTTGTTATTATTGTGGTAAACATGGTCACACTGTGCATGATTATTTTATCTTGAGAAATGATGAGCTTAGAGCAGGACAGCAAGCGAAAGAGCAAGGAAAGAAATAGGTAAACACTGGCAGAGGACCTACTCAGCAGATATCTGCGTAGAATTGCATGGGGAGTCAGAATAGTCGACACTCCCATACAAGCAGGTCGACACTCTCCATGGCTTTAAACAAAAATCTTCCTCATTGCTGCTCTCATTGTGGTAAGTCTGGCCATATTGTCCAAGAGTGCTGGCACTTGAAGGGAAAGCATCACCTTCATGCCATGAAAGGTAAATCCCATGCTCATTCACAAAAACAAAATGTACATGCACACGCACATGAACATAAAAAGAATGCTCAATCTTTTGTGCACTATTTTTACTGTGGGAAAAATGGTCATGACATGTATGATTGTCATACAATGAGGAAGGATCATCTGCTTTCCCTGAAACAGATGAGCCACATTAGTGAATATGACAAAGTTGCTAACCCACAAGGACCCAAGCAATCTTGGGTACCTAAAAATTCCAAATGAGAATTTTGGGTGCAGGATGCCTTGGAGCTGAACAAAGGATCATAAGGTAAATAAAAGCTCAAGGCACATGTATGTACATAAACCTTTTAAGTTCAGTCATCTTGCATGTTTAGACTTGACATGTAGATAGTGCATCATACATCTGCCCAATGTCATTAGATTCTGTAAACTGAATTGCTCTTTGAAATGCAAAACCCCTTGGTGTGAGATGAACTTTTGAGCTAGATAACTTGCTTACACCATGCTTGATTTCAGCTATTTAATTCATGAAAAAATTTGTTATGCTGATGAAGTTGATGTGATGATGAGTTGCATAAGTCTTGCTATCAGCCACTTGAAATGCTTGGATTTTAGTTTTGATAATGCATACCATGGCTGCATTTTCAACTCGTTATTCATGTTAGCATTGTTCAAAGGGGGTGTCTATTGGCATCATCATTAAGTTGCATTCATGTGTGTTTGCATCATCTTGTGATCTCACATACTTTAATGCACATCATGTTTAGAAGACACTAAAATGCACAATCATTTTGCAGCATCTTCATTGCGTTGTGTATTCACATAAGTCTTAGGCTGCATAGTTCATTGCCAACCAATGCATGTACTCAGGGGGAGTCAACATCAATCTAGATTAAATTACATCACATCATTTCACTCTTGCACGGCCATGGTATATCAAATGTTGATGTGTGAAAAGGCAGGTTATACTTGCCTAGAAGCACTCAATATGCGTGAGGTTTCACCTCCGCCACGTACCATGCGTCAATGTCGCATATAGGCCATAGAGTAAGGGGGAGTTGTTTCTTTGCAGCATTCATGAATATGTTTCATCTTCATTCTATTAACATCATAGCATAAAATGCTTCTTCTCAAGGGGAGTTTACCCATCATGAAAATCTAGTCAAAACTCTACCTTGCAGTTCAACAAGTTGACCTCACTCCTTTGACAGGCTGACCCCACAGTTCTATCTACCTGAAAATTACTTCTGTCTGAGCTCCGGGTGTCGACATCACACAATGTCAGAGTCCACACCTCCTTGCACCTGATAACTTTATCTCTTCCATTCCAGTCTGAGCTCAGTGCATAACCTCAGGGGGAGTGTTCACCATTGATTCTCAAGCTTCCACTCATATGTAACACTCTTTTTTTATATCAAACCACTGCATCATATTGCAACATCCTTTTATGGTTCAACTTGGATTCAAAGTGCCTTGAACTTCTTGGAGGATTCCCTATCTATTATTGAGGTTGTTTATCAGAGTAAATCTTAAAGAAGAATTTTCTTTTATAGAGTCTTGTGATTGCCTTGAACATGAATGATTTTGGTTTAACATTAATGATTTCTTGAGTCTTGAAGTTTGATGGTCTTGAAAATGTTTATGGTCGGGCTTAATAGACTTAAACTAGTTTATCATGTTTTGACTTGTCATGCCGTCTTGAATCTGAAAGATTTTTTGAGTACAAAGGCATCCTTGATCGAGAAACTTCAGCTAAGTATTATTTTTAAACATTTGTTGGATCTGTTTATTTCAAAAAGTGGCTACACTTAAAGTAAGCTCAAGACAGAGCAATGGCACTATTGCTGAGAAATATATCTCCTCATCAAAGAAAATGAGGTTCGATATGTCATGAGGTGACTATGCTATCTCTGTTCTAAGTGAGGCAAAATCGTGAGCTACACTGAGTAACTGGGGGTGCTTGCGTCTGGTAAACGTGCACACTCACGTCAAAAGGTGGTTGCTACACTTGACTGCTCGTAAAATGATAACAATCATCTTTCAAATGATTTCAAAAGAAAAATCTGAATGTGTAGCACTCATGAATCAAATCTAAGTCATCTAAGTGTTTAGCCTCAATACTTATTGTGGTCACTCTCAAGGGAACCAATGAAACTGAATGAGTATGATAAGAGAAGGTTAATCTTGTTTTGAAATGAATTTTTGGTTCACTACTATTAAACTTGCATGCAAATGTCTTCATGTGATTCTACTGAGTAGGCCAGAACTCATTAGCATTAAACCAATCTGAATGTAAGAGCTGGTTCATTTGGGTTCTATAACTAAAAATTCTGAAAAATCCATAACTCTGATTTATGAACTTGGTTTTAGATTAAAGAACCTCCATTCTTTCTTGAGAAGTCATATCTTGATGCTCCTTGTTGTTTACCTTCATCTGCCATATCTACATAAATCATTCAGGCCGCCATGATTACATCACCTTGGTATCATCCAACAAGTGGTATCATCTTGATGCTCCTTTCAAGTCGTATCCAAAATCATTGGTGTCTTCTGTCAAATGATATCATATTGCTTTCTCATTCATTGGCATGTGGCATAAGTCCTAGCATCATTAGCATCATGCTTTCATGCAATAGGGTGGCATGCACGTCTTAACATCATACAACTGTAGCATGCATTTATCATTTCCATGCATTGCATAGAAAATCCAAAAAATCTGAAAACTAGAAAACCAGTAAAAATCTTACAAAATTTAAAAATAAAAAAAATGCTCCTAGGCTGCTCTATCCATCTCCACTATTTGAGGAATTGAATCATGTTGTTGTTGCTCCACCTCTCACACTTACATTATCTTTGCCAAGCCACGAGACACCACCATGTTCGATACATCCACATCATTCATTGGTATCAGTCCTCGAACTGGCTTTTCACAATTGGTTGTTCTCTCTGGTTATCTTGTCAACCTTAATAAGTGTACAACCATCGGCATGTATTTCCACATCATTTTCTGGAATGTTGCCTGCAATGATATGTTTCTCCACATTATGGCTGCTTGTAATGAAGTCACATAGGAGATGCCAGAGCTTCATGTAAGTCTTTTTGTGTGAGTCTCTCTGTCTCTTTTCTGGATCTTTTGATGTTGTCAAAGGGGGAGAAGTTTATGTGAGTCCTTAATCAAAGAATGTGAGTCATTAATCAAAGAATGTGGTAAATTTATATGAGTCATTAATCAAAGAATCAACTCTTCTTCTTCTTCTTAAGAATGTTTTTGACTCATAGTTTCCATGTGAATTACTAATGCATGTGAATTTATAATGACTCATAGTTTAGAATCACTCATAGTTGCCATCATCAAAAAGGGGGAGAATGTTGAACATGTGTGCAACATGATTAATTTTATGGTTTTGATGATGTCTGCCTCTGTAGTCATTAATGAACTATACCTGCATTTGATAATGTTAGTATTCATACATTTCAGGTCATCATACTTCCAGTACACAGATATCAAGGCATATGACAATACAATATTGGTGGTCATTATACTTCCAGTGTAAAAGATCAAGAATGGCACACAAATCTAGGCAACTAGATACACAGATATCAAGGCATATGACAATATTGGAGGCACGAAAATCTAGCATGTTTCAAGCACATGAATCAAGCTGAATGGCATCACACATAAGGTCATTGCATATTCCTCATATGGTCAGTGCATATCTTGCCTTATGCATGGTTCAAGGTCGGTGCAACTTCTGGATAACAAGCCAAAAGATAATCCAAGGAATGGAGTGGAGATGGCAAATGTGAAAGCTCAATGTTGCGCCCTCGCACGCGGATCGACCTGCGCGGTCAGGTCGCGGGGGTCAAGGGGGCAGTGCCCCTTGCGGGGTTTCCGGGGGCGGAGCCCCAGGAACAAAATTTTGATTATAAGAGCAATATAATCAATAGAAGTCTTCAAGATAGTTAAGGTCGATGCACAAAGAAGCATAACCAAGAGAACCCAAAGTCAAAGACTCAGTTGACACTGTCTAGACTGTCAAGGGTGATGCTACAGACTTGAATGGGGTGCTAAAGGAGTTAAGCGACTGAGCTAAGAAGGTTAACGGACCGACCCGGGAAGACCAGGGGTCTGCCCAGCTGGCGGTCGACCGCCAGCCCAGGGGCGGTCGACCGCCCCAGCCAGAAGTTCCCAGTCTGCACCTCTTTCAATGGCGGTCGACCGCCAGCCCAGTAGCGGTCGACCGGAAATACCAGGGACCATCCGTCTACAATGTTTCTCAGTAGCGGTCGACCGCCAGAAGCCACAGGTCGACCGCTAGCCCCGAGCCTTCAATGTTGACTTTGTTGTTCCACTTCGAGAAGGGCCATTCCCCATAGATTTCTTTAATCCAAAATTCACCTAATCCCCCACAAAATGTGGATCTAGTCTGGGATGTGTTTATTGACCATCCAAAGAGATATAAAACCAACACAAGAGGGTTAGAAACCCTAGTTGATCATTTTGGAGAAAAGAGAGATGAAGAGAGGCTAGAGGAGCTCAAAGGAAGAAGAGGTACTGTAGCCGTGAAAAGTACTCTGTGCAGAAGTGCTACATCAAATCCAAGGGATTCAAGCCTACATCTGAAGCCCTCAATCTCTAAGGAAGAAGAGAAGCAAGCAAGCTCACAAAGGAGATCAAAAGGAAGATCAAAGCTACATCCAAACCTCTTCATCAACTCAAGGGAAATCAAAGCTACATCCAAACCTCTTCATCAACTCAAGGGAAGATCATGTTAGGATGCTAGGCCCGAATACAGAGGGGGGTGAATGTATCCTTCTATGAATAATGGCCAAATAAAAACTCAGATGCTAGGCAGAATCCGGAATTAAGCTAATTCGATTAAGCAAAATAACAAGTAGGTGGAGCGAGCCTATCCAAGCATCTAGCAGAAGCAAATCAAGCAATCAAACCACTGCTCAATAGATTTTTTAGGTGGTTTGGTCCTCCAGACCTACATCCACCCCTCACTCCCAACCGGAGTGTGGCTTCACTAGCAAATGCTAGAACCAAGCAGACTCAGTCTGCGAACAAGGTGCTGCCACACAGCTTGACCAGGGGAACAGCCTCCCCTCTTCCTCCCAACCGGAGGGACACCCAAGTGACTCCCAGCCACTTGGAAACTAGAGGTCGCAGACCTCTCTTCCTCCAGACCAGGAGGGACCCCTGGACTTGCAACCCACAAGCCCAGAACCGGAGACAAGTCTCCCTTCCTCCAAACCGGAGGGAACCCACAAGTAGCACCCAGCTACTTGCAACCGGAGATCAGATCTCCCTTCTCCTTACCCACCAGGAGGAACCCGACCTCAGTCCAGAGGATCGGAAGTACAAAGATGGAAAGATAAAAAGGAAAATAAGAAAGGATGAAAAATCACAGCGCCAAAAGCTGGAAACGAAATACAAGTAATGTAGCTCTCAAGGGAGCAGGTCTGGCTTGGTTTTGATCCAAACGCCAGAGGACAGATCTTCAAGCTTTTCCCATTTCTTCTCTACGAACTCCTTCTCTCTCACTCTCTTTCTCTTCTGCTTCTTCACACTTTTTCTTCTTCTTTCGCAGGCTCTCTCTATCTCTTCTCTTCTCTTCTCCTCTCTTCTCTGCAACTCTTCTCTTCTGCTGGATCGAACCCTCAGCACTTCTGTACTTCTGCTATTTCTGCTTCTCTATTTTTGATCCCTTTCATTTAGACAACCGAGACTCCCTCTTATAGCAGCTCGAGCAGAGGCATCACTGGGCGCGTGTGGCCTCCACATTTCCCGCCCAGGTATTTGGCCACGTGTCAGCATTTCAGCTCCTTGGATCACGTGCCAGACACCTGCATGATTAAAGAAGTGTTCAGTCGATGCACAAAATTAACACAGGATGTGCATAGTTAAGCAATGTATAGACTTATAGAAATCAATATAGCAAGTGTGTACAGTGTGAGGGAGTGTATAGACTTAGAAGTCTTCATGCGTGCTCAGTGTATATACTTGCTGAAGAATGCATTATCATCACAGGGGAGTGTGTAGACTTCAGTGTAAATCATGAAGGAATCGAGTGTATAGACTTAATGTAGAAACGCATGTTAAAATGCAGTGTACAAACTTGTGATGATCAAAGCATAAGCAAGGCTGACCAATGAATGGACTTCGAACAGTTAACACATGGACAGTGTATAGACTTAGCCTTTGATGAACAATGCATGAACTAGCCTTACCAATGTGTAGACTTTACATTGCTCAGCCACTTTATAGACTTCACGAAGCCTAACCAGTGTACAGACTTGGAACGAGTGTGCTGTGAGCACTGTATAGACTCAAGTTATAACAACCGAATGTATAGAGTTGTGGTCGGACAACCCAATGTATAGACTTGAAGCAAGAGGCTAGTGTTCAGACTTTGAGGAAGAGATGCACTGTTCGCAATGTACAGACTTGATAGTGTAAGACTCTTAATAAGACGGTGAATAGTGTATTGACTTGATGGCCAACGGTGATGTATAGACTTCGACAAGCTTGAGCCAGTGTATAGACTTTGCCAGAGTGAGACGATGCATGAGACGCTCGGCTGTACAGACTTGCAAAGTTCTGAATGAGACGATCGGCTGTAGGACCGATGTACAGACTCTGAATGTGAAGGTAGGCTATATAGACTTGAATCGCTTGAAGCGATGTACAGACTTGGTGAGGCTCAAGCAGTGTACAGACTTGGGAAGGCTTCAGCGTTGTACAGACATGGAAGTACCACTGTGGATGTATGGACTTGATGATCCACTGTGGATGTATGGACTTGAGTGAATGAAGCCGATGTACAGACTTGCCGATTCGAAGCCACTGTACAGACTTTGAGGAATAGTTCAATGTATAGACTTGAAGCCCCTGAGCTAATGTTTAGACTTCACGCTGTACAGACTTTGAGCTTTGATCGTTTGAGTAGTATGCAGTGTACAGGCTTAGCAATGTATTGACTTGGCCAGGAAAGCGTAGGGAAAGGTATGAGTGTATAGACTTGGCCAAGCGTAGGAAAAGATATGGAGTGTACACACTTGGTAAAACAAAGTCCAGTGTATAGACTTGGTGAACACTGCAACAGTAATCGGATGTACAGAGTTGAAGTTTAGACAAACCAGTGTATAGACATGAAGCTTGACAATCCAGTGTATAGAGTTGAAGCTTGGAAGGATGTATAGAGTTGAGCTGTACAGACTTTGGCAATGTGTAGGCTTAAATGGTCGGGGGAGTGTATAGACATTGAATACGAAGACCAATGTGCAGACTTTGGATTTGAAGACCAGTGTGCAGACTTCAAGTTTAACTATGGATGTACATACTTCAGGTGTGAAGACTATTGTGCAGACTTTGGAGAACAGTTCAATGTATTGACTTAGCGTTGTATAGACTTGGCTTTGAACGCTTGAGCTGAAGACAATGATGTAATGTATAGACATGAAGAAACTGTGCACATTGTATAGACTTGAAGAAACAAGGCAACGTTGTATAGACTTCAAAGATGATTGATCAGATAATGTAGAGACTTCACAGTTCAACAGCCATTGTATGGACTTGTACAGTGGTGCGCAGTGTACAGACTTTGAAGTCCGACCTAGCAGGATGTGTAGACTTAGACTACAACCAGGATGTCTGGACTTGTTGTGAAACAATGCACAGGCTGTACATACTTGAAGAATGCTTGCAGAAGGCGATGAAGTGTACATACTTCATGAAATGCAAACGGCTGAACAAACTTGAATGAGTATAGAGTGTATAGACTTGAAAGTCTGAAGGCGATGTGCATACTTGCTGAGTTGACGCTGCAGCCCAAGGAGTTGACGCTGCAACGTATATACTTTACGTTCAACTGATGATGTATAGACTTGAAGTTAGATAAACCAGACAGTCAGTGTTCTGATGGGTCGACGCATCAGCAAGGGTGGGTCGACCCACTACTATTCATACTAACTAAGCAGAGTGTAGCAATGAATGCTTTATGCATCAGTTAACATGACTGAACATCAAGTATGTTAAACTAAACTGAGCAGCAAGATGACTGAACATTTGATAGACTGAGTTATGATCAGAAAATAACTGAATAATAGCATGATGACTCACACAGCAAGATGACTCACAGTGATTAACTCACATCAAAAACCAATCATCAAAACCATCATCAAAACCACAGGGGCACAACAAATCAAAGCTACATCATGTATCTTCTCCATCAACTCAAAAGGATCAAAGGAAGATCAAAGCAACAGATTTAAGATCCAACAATCTCAGACAAGATCTAGTTCATTATAGCATATCTTCATATCTTGTTTGAGCTTTTTCATCTTGTTCTATTTTTATTTCATTCAATATATTGAAACTGAAGATCGTCCCTACCGGTGGTTAGTAGGAAGGCAATCGGGAGTTCTCCGATTTGCGGTGTAGCCGTCCCTGCCGGCTTTGTGTGTAGGAAGACAGAAAGAGGGTTTTCTCTGTTCTGTGGTTTGGGGCGTGTCCCCGGTCAAGCTGTGAGTAAGCAGGGAAGCCTCACCGGGTTTTGGTGAGGGGTGGACGTAGGTTGCGGGGTTGCAACCGAACCACCTTAAAAATCCATGTGTTGTGGGTTGTTCATCGTGTGCGATTGCTCTATATCTTCTACCCCCATTCATAGGTTTGTGTGCTTCCATACTTGGTTATCTTGTTTACACACTCAAGCACTCAGATTTGCACTTTCAGTTTTATCTGTGGTTTAATTGAGCTTAGCAATTTGACTACATCCCTTGGGCGGCCTGCTGCACCCTTGTACACAGGTGCCAAGGTGAAAGTATTGCTAAGTGTTTCCCTTGCTTAGACTCGCATGCACCTTGGTTGATCACCACTACATTCACACACATATGCACTTTGAGTGATCAACATAGCACACACACACGCACGCTTGTTACAAGCTAATTCATGTTCTAGTGTTATGCTCTATGATCCCTACTCTACAAGGCTTGTATCTCTCAAAGATCACAAAAGTGCTTAAAGAAGTGTTGATGGTTCATCGCTTGTAATCCAAGTCTTTTCATTTGAGCCACTCTAATTATTTCCACTGTGTATTGTGCCTAAGTGATTCATTCACTTTATAGGAGTGGTTCATGCTTCCGATAGCTAAGAGTTTTTAAATAGGCCAAAGCTTTTGAAATGATCTATTCAACCCTCCCTTCTAGATCCATTTGCACCTCGCGGGACCCAACACATAATATAACTAAAATTCAAAAATTCGAATAGAGAAGTCAAATTTCTAACTTGAGATTAAGTCCGAATACTTCTCCTTGATGGACTATTCCAATTCCCAGGTGGCTTTCTCGAATCCACGCTTGCTCCATTGAACTTTTACAATCGGAATGGCCCGATTCCTCAGTCGGTGTAATTTTCGATCCAGTATCTTGATCGGTCTTTCTTCATATGATAAGTCCTTTTGTAGCTTCAAATCTTCAAACTATATCACATGCGAAGGATCGTACACATACTTCCTCAGCATTGATACATGGAAGACATCATGTACACCGGCCCATTGACGAGTCAAAGTCAGCTTGTACGTCACCTCGCCGATTCTCTCCGGAATCTCGAAAGGTCAACTTTCCTTTGATGCCGAATCTTTTAATTCCACGAGTGGGTGAGATCTTTAAGAAGACATGCTCCCCCACTTGGAACTCGAGGTCTCTCCTCCGATTATCGGCATAACTCTTTTGCCGTGATTGAGCTACCTTCAATCTTTCTTGAATCAACTAGATTTTGTCAGTTGTATCTTGGATAATATCGGGACCAAGTAATCTCTTCTCCCCAACCTCGCTCTACCTTAGAGGTGATCTACAGCTTCGGCCATAAAGAGCTTCGAATGGTGCCATTTGTATACTTGACTGATAGCTATTGTTATAAGTGAACTCAGTCAATGGTAAATGTTCATGCCAAGTCCCGCCGAAGTCTATCATGCACGCTCTCAACATATCTTCAATAATCTGATTCTTCATCTCGATTTGTCCATCAGTCTGAGGGTGAAAAGCAGTGCTAAATCTTTGCCTAGTACCCATAGATGATTGCAAACTTTTCCAGAAGTGAGAGGTGAATCTCGGATCTCAATCTGAAATAATAGAACTTGGAATACCATGCAGCCTTACGATCTCTTTGATATATAAGGCGACTAGAACATCCACGGTCCATTTAGTTTTGATAGGTAAAAAGTGAGCGGACTTGGTTAACCGGTCCACAATTACCCATATAGCATCAAAACCACTTCGGGTCTTTGGCAATCCAACTATGAAGTCCATACCGATAATATCCCATTTCCATTCCGATATTTCGAGAAGCTTGAGTTTACCAGCCGGTTTGAGGTGCTCGACTTTAACTTGTTGACATACCAAGCATCAACTTACGAACTCGGCTACCTCTCTTTTCATGTTAGGCCACCAGAAATTTCTCTTGAGGTCTTGGTACATTTTTGTAGCAATGGGGTGAATAGTATACCTTGACCGATGTGCTTCCTCCAAGATTTTACCCTTGATGGTAGAACAATCGGGTATGCAAGTTCTTCCATTGAATAATAACCTTCCATCATCAGCCAGAAGGAAATCCGATCGTTGATCTAGTTTCTCTTTAATTTCGACGATCATCGGATCATCATCTTGCCGTTCCTTGATTTCCGAGAGTAACTCGGGTTGGAGTCGAATATTTACAATAAACACTCCGTCTTTCTTCTCCTACACATTGAGGTTTAAATTTTCCATTTCTTCAAGTAGATGCCATTCTTTAACCATCAAACTTGATAATAAGGCCATTGGCTTCCGGCTAAGAGCATCAGCTACGACATTGCCTTTCCCAGGGTGGTATTGTATAGAGAAATCGAAATTCTTTAAGTATTCCAACCACCGTCTTTGTCTTATGTTGAGCTCCTTTTGAGTGAATAAATATTTGAGACTCTTGTGATTGGAATACACAATAAAGGCTTCGCCATAGAGATAATGTCGCCAGATCTTCAAAGCAAAGACCACAACTGCCAGCTCTAGGTCATGCACGGTGTAATTTTCCTCGTGTTTCTTTAATTGCCTTGAAGAATAGGCTATAACCTTACTATGTTGCATTAATACGCAACCTAGGCCAATTTCGGATGCATCAACATACACTTTGAATCCTCCTCCTTCTGTAGGTAATGTGAGAATATGGGCAGTCGTTAGACAATCCTTTAAAGTTTGAAAGATCTTCTCGCATTCTTCGAACCATATAAAAGGATTCTCCTTTCTTGTCAATCTTGTCAAAGATACTATAATCTTGGAGAAGTCCTTGATAAATCTTCGATAATATCCAGCCAATCCCAAGAAGCTTCGAATTTCCATCACACTAGTAGGTCTTTCCTAGTTCCTTACGGCCTCGACCTTTGAAGGATCGACAACGATACCGTTCTGGGAAATTATGTGACCGAGAAAAGAAACTTCCTCCAACCAGAGATCACACTTGCTTAATTTGGCATAAAGCTTGTGATCTCTTAATAATTGAAGGGCCTTCTTGAGATGTTCTTCATGTTCTTCCTTTGACTTGGAGTAGATCAAAATGTCGTCAAGGAAGACAACCACAAATTGATCGAGGTATGGCCTGAATACGCTGTTCATTAATTGTATAAATGCGACTGGACCGTTTGTTAGACCAAAAGGCATAACGGTGAACTCGTAATACCCATACCTACTCTAAAATGCAGTCTTGTGAATATCCCCTTCCTTGATCTTTAATTGATGATAACCAGATCGAAGATCGATCTTTGAGAAATATCGACCTCCAGAAATCTGGTTGAATAATTCATCAATCCTTGGCAATGGATATTTATTATTGATGGTGAGTTGATTCAATTATCGATAATCAACACATAGTCTCATCGAACCATCCTTCTTTTTAACAAAGCGGACCGGGGCTCCCCAAGGTGAAGTACTTGGTCGGATAAACCCCTTTTCCAATAACTCCAATAGTTGTTCCTTTAACTCCTTCATTTCAACGGCAGACATCCGATATGGAGCTTTAGAAACTGGTGTAGCTCCCGGAATTAAATCAATAGAGAAGACAACTTCTCTCTCTGGAGGAATACTAGGCAACTCGTCCAAAAATATATCAGAATAATCCCGAACGATAGGAATGTCCTTTAGAACAGGTTCCGTGTGCTCAGTCATAGTGATAGAAACTAAGAAACCAGCACAACCTTTCCTTAATAATTTCTCGGCTTTGAGGGCCGAAATGAGAGATATGTGTTTAGAATGCCTAATACCAGAAAATATAAGGTTGGGGTTGTCACGCCCCGAGCCTTATCTACAGCGGAAGACTCGCTCGGGGAGCGCGAACAGCCGGCATGGTAAGCCTCTTGCGAGCAAGAATCAATCAGAGCGCGAGACAATCACACAAGTAAATGCAATTGCATATGATTTAATCAACTTCAACTTCATATCATAATGCTCAATATTCAAAGATACAATCACTAATTTGATTTTTATTCTACTAGACTCAAGAAATAGGAAAATTACATTGACTCAATCTAGACAATTTAGACTTCCTATGTCTTCACTCTTGTCATAATAACATTCAATCGCTCTCGGACCCGCTACTTGAATCACCCGAATCCGAATTCGAACTATTACCATCTCCTGAAAAACATTGGAAATAGGTAATGAGCACACTTGCCCAGTAGGTATCTTCGCATCAACATGAAGGCATTATTAAAGTAATTAACATTTGAGCTCTAGAGAAATAAGGCAAAATCATGCAATGCGATGATCACGCGATTAAACCAAAGTAACAGGACAATCATATAAGATGGAATGAGAACAAGAATGAACTAGCAAGAATAGAACAAGAACATGATATTGGTCTTTCATGAACAAGAATATATCGAGAATGTACTAGCAAGCCACCTAATCAACACTTTAGCATCTTATGCTTATGAGCAAGTGCTTCGTGAATTTCTGTGGAATATCAAGCAAGAATGTCATGTCGTGCCGTGGATCTTCACTTATTTATAGAAATAGTACTCCCAGCGTAATGCGACGCCAGTAGCATCATACCCCATAGTTTATAAAATAGTTTGTTTCCGGCAATCAGCCGAGGGGACTAGCATAGAGCCCTTGAACACAATCAGTGCTCGATCGTATCTTCAGTTATAAATTAAGCTACATCCACGCAGTATAACAGTAAAGTATGGCCAAGAATATAGCACTTCTAATAATTCCATGATAACTAAGATCAATTAATGAATGCTTCAACATAGGAATGTAGGAGTCAAGAAAACGACTTAAACAAGGTTATGCTCATAGAAATAAATCGACAGCATAACGGTACATTCTTTTATCGTTCATTCATTATATTAAGTTTCTTAAGCAATATGATAGGTTATAGATCATCAAGGTTTCTCTCGAATCATTGAAATATCAACCCTTGGTCAAACCTTGGGTTTACATATATAAGCTATGTAACGGTCGTTTGCTGGGCCGTTACACTATGTAACGCGTCCATAATGGGCCGTTACAGTGACCAGAGTCTAGCATACTAGTTTAGACTCAGTGAAATGTGACGGTCGGGCATTGGGCCGTTATGTGAGCCTGACGGTCCAGTGCAAGGCCGTTACATTAAGAGAATCAGAAACCATGATAGTGTATTCTAGTTATTGGGCTTTAATGGTACAACCAACTCGGTGTCCTAGTGGGAATCCCAGGCTCGCGGAGAATTACGGAGGCCTTGAAATAATGATTTCCTAGTCCATTGGAAGGAATATCCAATAGATAGGTCCTCATGTCCAAGATGGTGTTCCTAAAGTGCAAGGTGTAAACTAATGGCAACATACCAGAATATGTGCCATGTACTTATAGAAATGACTCTATTGACAGAGAGAGATATGTGTAATCAAATTTGAAAATCATGATGAAAACTCCGTCAATACAAAGTTAAAAAGTCATGCTTTATAATACAAAACTATATACTTTGGTTTCATTAACATAACACAAGTAAAAGTGAGATAACAAACCATGCAATACCTATCATGAATAATCAAATAATCTTAAAATCACATGATCAGGATAAAACTTAGGTAACTAGGCTTAATAATAATCAAAATTGGCAAGTTATATTCTGTCTAGGGTTGACAGAGCATAGACTATAACGGTCTGGAGATGGGGCGTCATAGTGAATGTGACGGTCAAGATCCAACCGTTATATGAATGTAACGCGTCTGTCCAAGCGCGTTAGAATCAACAGTGTAGTTCAAATACCACAGAGTTTGTAACGGTCTGTCGTAGGGCCGTTACATGAAAGTGACGGTCCTTCTATGATGCGTTACAGAATCTGCTAATAGAAACTAGATAAAACATAAAGAGATCGATTCATATCATGTCTATAATTAAAATACCATGAATCCCTAGACATGATAACGTAGTGTAGGCCAACTACATGCTTAGGTATTGATGGGTTAGATGAATAGTCAAGTCTTAATCTTTAGTTAGAGCTAAGAGATACATGATATGCAAAGAACCAATAAAACATGAAATTGATGATCTAGCATGCATGAAATCCAATCAAAATAGAGGCTCTTAGTCCTATCAAGTTGTTTTTGCCGTTCATGAGATAACCTACCTCTTACTTAGACTGTAGTTCCTGAATTTGGTAGAGAACCTTACCCTAGATCTCCTCCTTCTCTTGTGACTTTTCCAGCAACTTCCTTGGGCTCTAACTCTATGACCTCTGACCTAAAGATGTGAAATTTGGAGGGGAGTTAGTCTAAAGTATTGTGAATAATTTATTCTAAAGAACTTACCTGAGATAATGACTCCTTACCTTACTTCTTTACGTCCCAAAAGTAAGGGTCGCACAGTTTAGAATTGTGCCATATTTATAGAGTTTAGGCTAGGGTTTGAGGATTAGATCAAGTTTAGAGTCCTTATTTCATCAAATCCTAGTCTCTAAGAGTCCTCAGTATTATTACAACTCTTCCCAAGTCGATCCTTAGTGGATAAGAGTCCAAAGTTTTAATCTTTGTACGTGTTCTTTCTTTTACGGAACTAACAGGATGTAACGGTCTATGGCCAGTGCGTTATAGTCATGTGACGGTCTCGCGATAGACCGTTACATTACTCGTTCCCAGAGTTCAAGGGAAATCAAACTCTTCTATTCATTATCCGCCTAATTATCGGTATTAAGTTGTATTTATCCTTATAATTCTGAGGATAAGCTTAATAACCTTCTAGAATATGGGCCAAACTAAATGGGCCTGATCTTAAAACCCTTTAGAGTTTAATTAAGTGAGTTGGGTTAATTGATTAACACCATTTAGCCTTATATTGATTAATAACTCCAAATTAGTCCATTTAATTGCTAATAATGCCATAAAATTATCAAATAAATTCTGGGGCACTACACCCTCCCCCACTTAAAAGAATTTGGTCCCCAAATTCAATTCATGGATTGTGGAGAGTGTACTTACATGGAATAATTCTGGGAATCTTTTCCGCATAGCCGCTTCGATTTCCCATGTTGCTTCATATGGCCATATTTTCTTCCATTGGATCTTGACCATGGGAATAACTTTATTTCTTAATTGACGCACTTCCCGATCCAGAATCTTGATCGGTGTTTGCTCGTATGTCAAGTCTTTCTGAATCTCTATATTGTCATAAGTGATAATGTGGTCTGGATCATATACGTACTTTTTCAGCATAGAGACGTGAAATACGTCATGAACTCCTGCTAACTGTGGAGGTAAGGCCAATCTATAAGCCACTTCACCAACCCTTTCAAGAATTTCAAATGGGCCAATGAACCTTGGAGTTAACTTTCCTTTGATGCCAAATCTTTGAATACCACGACCTGGAGAAACCTTCAAATACACATGATCTCCTACCTGAAACTCCAAGTCACGTCTTCGATTGTCAGCATAAGACTTTTACCTATCTTGTGCCATTTTCATTCTTTCCTAGATGAGCTTTATTTTCTCTATAGAATCTCTGATAAGGTCGGGGCCTAGAAATTGCCTTTCCCCTATTTCATTCCAACATATTGGTGATCGACAACTTTTCCCATATAGAGCTTCAAAAGGTGCCATTTGTATGCTTGCTTGATAACTTTTGTTATATGCAAATTCTACCAGAGGCAAGTGATCATGCCAGCTTCCTCCAAAATCAATAACACAAGCCCTGAGCATATCTTCTACCACCTGATTAGTTCTTTCTGTCTGACCATCAGTTTGTGGATGAAAAGCTATGCTAAAATTCAATCTAGTCCCCAGTGAATGTTGTAAACTTTTCCAGAATTGTGATGTAAAACGTGGATCTCTATCTGATATAATAGAGATAGGGATACCATGTAGTTTAACAACTTCTTTGATGTATAATACTGCTAGAATATCCACAGACCATCGACTTTTTATTGATATGAAATGTGCAGATTTAGTGAATCGGTCTATGATTACCCATATTCCATCATATCCACCTCTTGTCTTAGATAATCCCATAATGAAATCCATTCATATACTTTCTCATTTTCATTCGGGAATATTTAAGGGATGTAATTTTCCTACAGGTCTGAAATGTTCTGCCTTCACTTGTTGGCATGTAAGACAACGAGATACAAAATTAGCTACTTCCCTCTTCATATTGGGCCACCAAAAGTTTCTTTTGAGATCTTGATACATCTTGGTACCTTCTGGATGGATGGAGTACTTTGATTTATGTGCTTCTTCTAAGATCAATTTCTTTGTATCCTCATGATCCGGTATACACATTCGGCCCTTCAATAGCAATCCTCCATCATTAGAAATAGAAAAATCTGGTCTTTGTTCAATATTGGCCTTAATTTCCAGTAAAATTGGATCATCCTCTTGTAACTTGGCCAAATCCTCTATAAATGTAGGTTGAGCTCGGATATTAGCTATGAAGCAATCTTCTTCCTTAATGTCAATATCTAAATTCAACTGGGCAAACTGAGGAATAAGGTTAGTTACACTAATCATGAGACTTGATAACATACCCATTGGTTTTCTACTGAGTGCATTCGCTACAGCATTATCCTTGCCAGGATGATATTGAATAGCAAAGTCAAAGTCCTTGAGATGTTCTAACCACTTCCTTTGCCTCATATTAAGCTCTTTTTGAGAAAATAAATATTTGAAGCTCTTGTGGTCTATGTAGATCATGAACTTTTCTCCATAAAGATAATGACGCCAAATTTTCAAGGCGAAGATCACTGCTGCCAATTCTAAATCATGTACAAGATAATTTTCTTCGTGACGCTTCAATTGTCTTGAAGAATAGCAAATCACTTTTCCATTCTGCATAAGGACGCATCCTAAGCCAATCCCCGATGCATCCGTATATACTTCAAATCCACCACCCTCCATTGGTAGTGATAAAATAGGGGCTGTTGTAAGATGATTCTTAAGACTTTGGAAACTCTTTTCACAGTCCTTCGATCAGATAAAAGGATTTTCTTTTCTAGTTAGTCTAGTTAAAGGAACCGCGATCTTTGAGAAGTTTTTTTTTTGAATCTCCTATAATAACCAGCTAGACCCAAAAAGCTTCTTACTTCAGATATAGTCGTTGGCCGACTCCAATCTCTGACAGCTTCTACCTTAGAAGGATCCACAGCAATACCTTCTTTTGAAATAATGTGGCCTAGGAATGAGACTTCCTTGAGCCAGAATTCACACTTATTGAGTTTGGCATATAGCTTGCGTTCTCTAAGTGTTTGCAAAGCTATCCTTAGATGTTCTTCATGTTCTTCTTTTATCTTGGAGTATATCAGGATATCATCGATGAAGACGACGATGAATTGGTCTAAATATAGCTGGAAGACACTGTTCATAAGTTGCATGAATGCTGCTGGGGCATTAGTTAACCCAAACGGCATTACCACAAATTCATAGTGGCCATAACGACTTCGAAAAGCTGATTTATAAATATCCACTTCTTTAATTCTAAGTTGATGATAACCGGATCTGAGGTCAATCTTAGAAAAATATTCTACTCCCGAAAGCTGATCGAAGAGCTAATCATTATGCGGCAATGGATATTTATTTTTGATTGTAAGCTGATTCAGTCATCGGTAATCGATGCATAATCTGAGAGAACCATCCTTCTTCTTGACAAATAGAATAGGCGCACCCCAAGTGGATGTGCTAGGTCTAATGAAACCCTTGTCTAGAAGTTCCTGTAATTACTTCTTTAATTCCTTAAGTTCCGTGGGGGACATCCTGTAAGGGGCTATAGAAACAGGTGCCGCACCAGGAATGAGTTCAATGGTAAAGTTTACTTCCCTCTCGGGTGGTAAACTAGGTAGTTCAGATGGGAACACGTCAGGGAATTCATTTGCAATAGGAATGTTTGCTAGGATAATTTCCTTAGATTCGGTGACAATGACGGAAGCAAGAAAAACTTCACATCCTTTCGAGATAAGTTTGCAGGTGTGAAGAGAAGATATAATGGTAGAATGCTTCTTGTATTTGATGCCAAGAAAGGAAAATCTTGGAAGACCGGGTTTTCAGAAAGATATAATCCTATTTCGGCAGTTGATGTAAGCATCATGGTCTACAAGCCAATCTACCCCTAAAATGGCATCATAACCTTTCATATCAAGGCATACTAAGTTTGCGGGGAGATTGTGTCCTTCTACTACCACCTCACAATCGGGATAATACTTGGTAAGCTTAGTTCCAGATCCTAAAGGTGTAGTAATAGCAAGATCTGAGGGTAGGGGAACTGATGCAGTTGGTAAGGTCTTTGCAAAGGTGGTGGAGATAAAAGAATGAGAAGCACCAGTATCGAATAGCACGAATGCAGGACGAGAACAAATTTGAAGAGTACCTTCCATGAGCCCTTCATTTTGATCCCTGTGCGCTTCTTCTTCATCTATAACTGCATTGAGGCGAGCCTGCCTCCTACGTCCTCCGTTATTTGATTGATCTTTCATAAGGGGGAAATCTGGCACACGATGCTCCCTACTTCCACAGCGTAAACAAGCACCTAGGCGCCTCCAGCATTCTTCAACCGAGTGGCCGAATTTCTCGCAAAAGGTGCACGCCGAGGCGACTTGCTCCTTCTCTTCTTTAACCTTTTTACTATTCTTTTGGGAACTTCCACCGTTCCCATTCCTTGATCTTTTCTTGTTATCATGGCTTTTGTATGGTTCCGTGATGCTAAACCTCTCTTTCTTATAATGCCGATCTGAGCGCCGGCTAGATTCTTCTCCCTTTCCTTTCAACCTTCTCTAAGGTCCTCTCGCATAAATATGCCCTTTGAACCATCTCCGCATAAGTGCGGATATTCTGTGTCCCCAGTTGTTGAATGAAATCGGACCGTAACCCGTCCATAAATCTGTTTGCCTTTAATAGTTCTATACTAATCAAATGTGGTGCATACGGTGCTAGCCTTGAAAACTGCAATTCATACTCTGCTACGGACATCATCCCCTGACGAAGGGAGGCAAACTCCATAGCCTTCCTTTCCTTGACATGCTCAGAGAAATATTTGGAACGGAATAAAGTGAGAAAACCATCCCATGTGTGAGGCGCATCGGCCGGAGGTGCCGGAATCGATTTCCACCAAGTACGGGCATCCTTATTTAACTGAAACGATGCTAGACGGACTTTCTCCTGATCAGTACATTGTATAACATCGAATATCCTATTCATCTCGTCGATCCAATTTTCTGCCTCATCGGGATTGGAAGATCCATAGAAACGCGGAGGATTTAGACTCCGGAAGTTACGATGAAGATCTCCTGCCCTTGCCCCTGCACCACCTTGTGCTATAGTCTGCAGTGCCTGGATGAGGCAGGCAACGGTTTGTTGCATACCATCCCAATCTACGCGATGAGCCATTTGGAAAATAGGGTACCTGAGAGAAAATAACAACTTGTTATTTCTCATGAAATTGGAATGAACAAAATAATTCTTAAAGCTAATTAGTTATCTTATCCCGGTTCTACCCAATCCTCACATGGGTGTGGAATTTCTTCCTTAGTTCATAGGTATGGGTCCTTAACCTTGGACTTATCCTATGACATGACTCTTTTCCCTAAGTCCTGAGACTTAGGCTCTGATACCAACTTAATTGTCACGCCCCGAGCCTTATCTATAGTGGAAGACTTACTCGGGGAGCGCGAACAGCCGGCATGGTAAGCCTCTTGCAAGCAAGAACCAATCAGAGCGCGAGACAATCACACAAGTAAATGCAATTGCACTGGATTTAATCAACTTCAACTTCATATCATAATGCTCAATATTCAAAGATACAATCACTAATTTGATTTTTATTCTACTAGACTCAAGAAATAGGAAAATTACATTGACTCAATCTAGACAATTTAGACTTCCTATGTCTTCACTCTTGTCATAATAACATTCAATCGCTCTCGGACCCGCTACTTGAATCACCTGAATCCGAATTCGAACTATTACCATCTCCTGAAAAACATTGGAAATAGGTAATGAGCACACTTGCCCAGTAGGTATCTTCGCATCAACATGAAGACACTATTAAAGTAATTAACATTTTAGCTCTAGAGAAATAAGGTAAAATCATGCAATGCGATGATCACGCGATTAAACCAAAGTAACAGTACAATCATATAAGATTGAATGAGAACAAGAATGAACTAGCAAGAATAGAACAAGAACATGATATTGGTCTTTCATGAACAAGAATATATCGAGAATGTACTAGCAAGCCACATAATCAACACTTTAGCATCTTATGCTTATGAGCAAGTGCTTCGTGAATTTCTGTGGAATATCAAGCAAGAATGTCATGTCGTGCCGTGGATCTTCACTTATTTATAGAAATAGTACTCCCAGCGCAATGCGACGCCAGTAGCATCATACCCCATGGTTTATAAAATAGTATGTTTCTAGCAATCAGCCGAGGGGACTAGCATAGAGCCCTTGAACACAATCAGTGCTCAATCGCATCTTCAATTATAAATTAAGCTACTTCCACGCAGTATGATAGTAAAGTATGGCCAAGAATATAGAACTTCCAATAATTCCATGATAACTAAAATCAATTAATGAATGCTTCAACATAGGAATGTAGGAGTCAAGAAAATGACTTAAACAAGGTTATGCTCATAGAAATAAATCGACAGCATAACGGTACATTCTTTTATCGTTTATTCATTATATTAAGTTTCTTAAGCAATATGATAGGTTATAGATCATCAAGGTTTGTCTAGAATCATTGAAATATCAACCCTTGGTCAAACCTTGGGTTAACATATATAAGCTATGTAACGGTCGTTTGCTGGGCCGTTACACTATGTAACGCGTCCATAATGTGCCGTTACAGTGACCAGAGTCTAGCATACTAGTTTAGACTCAGTGAAATGTGACGGTCGGGCATTGGGCCGTTACGTGAGCCTGACGGTCCAGTGCAAGGCCGTTACATTAAGAGAATCAGAAACCATGATAGTGTATTCTAGTTATTGGGCTTTAATGGTACAACTAACTCGGCGTCCTAGTGGGAATCCCAAGCTCGTGGAGAATTACAGAGGCCTTGAAACAATGATTTCCTAGTATATTGGAAGGAATATCCAATAGAGAGGTCCTCATGTCCAAGATGGTGTTCCTAAAGTGCAAGGTGTAAACTAATGGCAACATATCGGAATATGTGACATGTACTTATAGAAATGACTCTATTGAAAGAGAGAGATATGTGTAATCAAATTTGAAAATCATGATGAAAACTCCATCAATACAAAGTTAAAAAGTCATGCTTTATAATACAAAACTATATACTTTGGTTTCATTAACATAACACAAGTAAAAGTGAGATAACAAACCATGCAATACCTATCATGAATAATCAAATAATCTTAAAATCACATGATCAGGATAAAACTTAGGTAACTAGGCTTAATAATAATCAAAATTGGCAAGTTATATTCTGTCTAGGGTTGACATAGCATAGACTATAACGGTCTGGAGATGGGGCGTCATAGTGAATGTGACGGTCATGATGTAGCCGTTACATGAATGTAACGCGTCTGTCCAAGCGCGTTAGAATCAACAGTGTAGTTCAAATAGCACAGAGTTTGTAATGGTCTGTCGTAGGGCCATTACATGAAAGTGACGGTCCTTCTATGATGCGTTACAGAATCTACTAACAGAAACAAGATAAAACATAAAGAGATCGATTCATATCATGTCTATAATTAAAATACCATGAATCCCTAGACATGATAACGTAGTGTAGGCCAACTACATGCTTAGGTATGATGGGTTAGATGAATAGTCAAGTCTTAATCTTTAGTTAGGGCTAAGAGATACATGATATGCATAGAACCAATAAAACATGAAATTGATGATCTAGCATGCATGAAATCCAATCAAAACAGAGGCTCTTAGTCCTATCAAGTTGTTTTTTCCGTTCATGAGATAACCTACCTCTTACTTAGACTGTAGTTCCTGAATTTGGTAGAGAACCTTGCCCTAGATCTCCTCCTTCTCTTGTGACTTTTCCAGCAACTTCCTTGGGCTCTAACTCCACGACCTCTTGACCTAAAGATGTGAAATTCGAAGGGGAGTTAGTCTAAAGTATTGTGAAGAAATTATTCTAAAGAATTTACCTGAGATAATGACTCCTTACCTTGCTTCTTTACGTCCCAAAAGTAAGGGTCGCACAGTTCAGAATTATGCCCTATTTATAGAGTTTAGGCTAGGGTTTGAGGATTAGATTCAGTTTAGAGTCCTTATTTCATCAAATCCTAGTCTCTAAGAGTCCTCAATATTATTACAACTCTTCCCAAGTCGATCCTTAGTGGATAAGAGTCCAAAGTTTTAATCTTTGTACTTGTTCTTTCTTTTACTGAACTAACAGGATGTAACGGTCTATGGCCAGTGCATTATAGTCATGTGACGGTCTCGCGATCGACCGTTACATTACTCGTTCCCAGAGTTCCAGGGAAATCAAACTCTTCTATTCATTATCCGCCTAATTATCTGTATTTAGTTGTATTTATCCTTGTAATTCCAAGGATAAGCTTAATAACATTCTAGAATATGGGCCAAACTAAATGGGCCTGATCTTAAAATCCTTTAGACTTTAATTAAGTGAGTTGGGTTAATTGATTAACACCATTTGGCCTTATATTGATTAATAACTCTAAATTAGTCCATTTAATTGCTAATAATGCCATAAAATTATCAAATAAATTCTGGGGCACTACAGGGGTAACCCATAAAAGTTACCGTACCCAACTTGCAGTTAACACTAGCACCATGTGCAGATAGCCAATCGGCACCCAATATAACATCATATCTGTCCATCTCCATGCATACCAAATCAGCGGGTAAGTTATAACCGATAATTTGAACTTCACTAGCAGGATAGAAATGTGTAATCTCCGTTCCTGTTCCAATAGGGGTAGTAATAGTGATTGTAGAATCTAATGGAACAGGCTTCATAGGTAAAAGACTAGCAAATCTTCTAGATATAAATGAATGCGTAGCTCTAGTGTCAAATAAGACAGAGGCATGCCTTGAGTACACAGAAAGAGTACCTTCCATGATGCCTCCTTCCTCAGTAGGTTCCACATCCATAAGAGCTTGAATTCTTCCGTGCTTTTTGATAATAGGTGGATGCTTCTCTGGTGGAGCTTGCTCGTTGAGAAGAGGACAATTCGGGATCCTATGCTCCCGACTCTCGCATCGAAGACATGCGCTGAGCTTTCTCCAACATTCCTCGACTTTGTGTTCGGGTTTCTCATAGAATTTCCATAATTCCTTTGATGACGTAGAGAAAGGAACAATTTACTTGTCAAAGGTTCTTGGCTTCTTGTCCCCTTGAAAGTTACGTACACCCTTGTTGAAATTTCACCCATCCTTGCTGACGTTACGCCTGTCATTGGGCCTTTTCTTCCCGAAGGAAGGTTTGAAACTTCCGGACCCAGTAACTTGCTCTCTCTTGGCTTCCCTTCCTCGGATGCGATCCGATAACTCCGTTGCATCTTCTAGGAGTTGTGCTCTCTGTACCGCATCAGAATAAATTTGGATATCCATCGGGGTGAGTTGAGTAATATATTGAGGCCTTAAGCCATTTAAGAACCTCATTGCGTTCATTTTGTTGGTACCCACGAGATGTGGAGCGTACCGAGATAATCTTGAGAATTGAGATTCATATTCGGCTACCGATAAACCCCATTTGCTTCAAAGTGACAAATTCGGCGGCCTTCCTTTCTTGCACTCGGTCGAAAAATATTTACTATTGAAGTGTTCCACGAACTCTTCCCATAGAATTTGGTCGTGCGGTAAAGTAGCTTCGACCGATTCCCACCAGGCACGGGCATCTCTTTCCAGTTGGAAAGTAGCGAGTATGACCTTTTCCTCGTTAGCACATTGCATAACTCGGAATATCCTCTCGATCTCTTTCCAGTGTTCGGCTACATCCGGATCCGTAGATCCAACGAACTTGGGAGGGTTCATGCTTCGAAAATTCCTATGCAAATCACCAGCTCCTCGGTTTGCTCCTCCCTGAGCAACCTATCAGAGGGCTTGGGTTAAGCCTTGAACTGTGCGCTACATCTCACGCCATTGAGCTCTCTCGACAGCCATTTGTGAGAATTAGCCTGAAACCATAATTCCAAGGTTTATTATTTTTATTTTGGTATTTATTTCCTGATAATTCCCCTTTTCTTAAAACTTAACCCGTGTTTCTACCCAATCTTACCGGGAAGGTTTTAAGACCTATCTAATTTCTAGATATTGATCTAAAACCTAACCTAAGTTCAAGAATCCTAGGTTTTATGTAACCTAGGCTCTGATACCACAAAGATTGTCACGCCCTGACGCGGAATATCGAGGGCGTGAGCGAGTCGTAATCAAGCGTGTCGATCAGAGCATGTACAAATTTAATTCTAAGACAAAGATTGATGAGAAAATGATATTTTTATTTTATCAAAATATAGGTTTACATTGCTAATTCATAAGCCATAAAGGCAAATTACAAACTTTCAAACCCAAAGTACATGATTCTTGTAAAACACTATTGATCTACATAAATCCTAGAAAAAAGAAAATCACTCTTTCACTCTTGTCCATTCCCTTGTTCAATGTCATTTCCTGCAACAATTTAACTAAAACGTAGGGTGAGCAAAAAGCGCAGTAGGATTTTATATCTCTAAAAACTAGGCAATCTTTAAGTGTTTAACAATTTAAGTAATCTTTCCAGGTTGCATCAAAAAGTGTATAACATGAGTGGAATTTCCAAGTAATTGAGATAACAAGATATCAAGAGAAAATTTCAAGTAATAACTTTGAACAAGTAAAGAATTTCATGTAATTGGCCATTTCACGCAAGTCAAGTAATTCATGTAATTTTCAAGTAATCATGTAAACAAGTAACAAGTACGAATAGTGGACTGCCGTTAAAATCTAACAAGTCATGCACTTCGGTGCAATGCCACACCGTGGTCAATCAACTCCTATGGGCACAAGTACTTTCGGACCCTCCTCCCAGGACCAGACCGGGCCCCATTAATGCCAGGCATTGGGTCGGCGGATCATAAGATCCCAAGTACGTTTAGACATCCACTTAACACTATGGCCAATGAATTTCAAGAATGAGCTCATTTGTTAAAAGTATAGATCTTGCAAAAATCTCAGAAGTTGCAAGAGAAGTGAATAATAAATTTAAGGGATCATGTTTAACGACACTAAGTCGTGGAATTCAAGAACGAACGGTAACTAGGAAGAAAATTCAAGTAAATAGAACTAATAGAATTTTTTTAATTCCATTATTTAATCTTGTGTTCAATTTATTTAATAAGTGTTTAGGCATGTTTTCAGGAAGTTTTTTTTATACCCTGGAGGTATTTTAGTTCAGTTAAAACGTGAATTTTATAGCCAATCGGAATTCTGTTATGAACGTGGTGTAGGTAAGCACCATGTTCACGAAATCATTTGTAAGTTCATTCTTAATTCTGTTAAAATTCAGAAATATTAAGTTTTAGATAAGATGTATATACTTTTGAATTAAAATAGTGATTTTACATATTATTGATATTTTTAATGACAATAAGATAGGATAAATGATAATAAGATAGAATAATATATTTATCATGTAGAAAATAATTTAACATGCTAAAAAGTACTTTTTATACACCAATTTACTGATAACATGATAAAATAGATTTTTACATGATGTAGGCAATTTTCATATATTTATTAACTGATATTATGATAAATATAGATTTTCATGCTTAAGAAAATAAATTTATTATGCTAAAAATAGTTTCATCATGCTGAAAATAATTCTAACATGTTAAAGTAATTTTAACATGCTAGAAATGATTTTATTACACTGAGAGTAATTTTATCATGCTGAAAATTAATATTTAACATGCTAAAATTAATACTTTACATACTAAAATAATTATCATACATTAACTTACTGATGAGATGATAAAAAGAAGTTTACCATGCTGATTACAAAAATTCTCTGATAATAAAATAAATTTTATCATGCTGAAATATTTTTTTTACATTTATTTACTAATTATATGATGGGAAAATAGATTTATCATGCTGAAAAATAGTATTTAAATAGCTTTAGTATCCTGACAATAGTTCTAAAATGCTAAAAATAATTCTACCATGCGAGAAATAATTTTATCATGCTGGAAGTAATTTTAACATGCTGAAAGTAATTTTCATGCATCAATTTACTAATTATTTAATAGGAAATTAGGTTTAGCATGCAAAAAAAATAGTTTTAAATGGATTTAACATGCTGAAAAATAGTTTTCATATTTTAGTATGGATAAAATAATTTTATCATGCTGGAAGTAATTTTTAACATGCTGGAATTATTTTTCATGTATTAGTTTACTAATAATATGGTAAAAATAGATTTTTAGATGCTAAAAATAATTTTTATTCTACAAAAATAATTTTTAACATGCTGTAAAAATTTAAACATGCTAATATTACTTTTCATTATTTTTGGTGACTGAATGCTTATAATTAATGTGGATTCCAAATGCTATAATTCATATTGTATAGTGACTAAACTTTAGTCCTACATTGGAAGTTAGAAAAACTTCCTTGGCTTTATATGTTAGAGAGTTCACCATTGGGTCAAGACCCAAGGGGCATAAGATATGGTTGTGTGTGGATACGAAACTATTAATATATTTATTTATTTGTGCCATGCCGTGCCGTGCCTTCTTAATAGAGTCCGATTTTTTAAAAAAATGGGGGATACCCCTTCACTAAAACGACCATTGTTGGATGGTTAAGAGAGGATCTAGAGGGGCGGGTGAATAGATCCGAGTAAACACAATGAGCAATTTAAAACGATTTGAACGATTAATCAGAACGAGCCTCAGATCTGAAGAGTAAACCCGTGAGCTATGCAGCGGAAGAAAGATATTGGTAACGTTGTGAATGGAGATAGAAGAGATGAAAGGAAATCATCACACCATAACACAAGAATTTAAAGTGGTTCGGTTGTCCCAAGACAAACCTACGTCCACCCCTCTCCCAACTAGGAGAGACTTCCACTCTTTGGCCAAAAGAAGTGTTACCATACACACACACACACACGATGAGCAGGCTCCTCACGAGGACGACGTCCTCACTACACACGGGGACGGGTCCCCCACACAGAACAAGCTAAACATGAAAAGGAAAAACAAGAAAGCAAAAACAACAAGAACATAGAATGAAAGGTAGGGTTGGCTTCACGGCTGCTGATCTTCTTTCTAAACTTCCTCCTATTCTTCCATCTAGGCTTAGCAGGCGCTCTTCTCCCTTTTTTGTCACTCTTTATATTTTGCAATTAGAAGGGTTCACCCCATAACCCTTGTAACAGCTATAGCAGCATCATCTTCCTTCATGGAGTCCTTCTATTTATAGGCGCAATCACCCCTTTCAGAAGAGGTTCCAGGCTGAGCGTGATTGGCCGTTCATAAACAACCATTTGTCTTCAAGGACCTTTTGTCTTGGCAGCTGTTGGTTGGCCACGGAGGTATCAGACAATTTCCTCTCACTTTGTTCTTTTGGTTGACCTGAGAGGGCGTGAGAGGAGCCTCCTAAGAAGGATCTGTAAGATCTTCACTGTCCAGCTGGTAGGATACCCATGACGTCCTTTTGTCCTGAGGGATCTTACAGACAGAGCCTCTGATTAAGTGGAAGCAAAAAGTTACGTACCAGGAAAGGTGACTTTTCCAACAAAAGGTAGCTTGCTTTTCCACTGACCAAAAGGACTGATATAGTAACCCATGATTACCAAAAGGTTGACTGACCAAGGAGACCTTTCCAGATCTCAAAAGGTGTGTTTTTGGACACTTGCGGTTCCTATTTTTGCTCTCTAGATCACCCAGTCGAAATGACATGAAACTGCTTAAAACGGAGGTAGTTTGGCTCACTGAGACAATTCATCAAACACCTTCTATTGATTCAATAAGGTCGGTGCAACTTCTTGACTTGAACAGTGAGCTTGGTGCAGACAAGATCCTTGGCCCTTTGGCATTGGTAAATGCACATTTGAAGCTTGGTCCTTGGCAAAGTTGGTGCACATTAGAAGCTTGGCCTAGGTAGGATCAGTGCATATTAAGAGTCTCTTCAGTAGAGGTTGGTCCTTCAGATGAAGTCGGTGCAAGCTTCAAGGTCAGTGCATGCTTCAGGGTTCTTTGCATGTAGGTCGGTGCACATCTTGAACTTCCTCAACAAGGTCTATGCATATTGAAGAGCAGGGTCCGTGCATACTAGACCAAACTCGGTGCACATCCAGGCTACTAGCACTCAAGGTCGGTGCACATGGGCTTGACATCCCTTGGAGCAGCTGTGATGAGGCATGCAGAGGTCGGTGCACATTTGGATGCTTGGCCTTGTCCAGGGTCGGTGCAGTTCTTAAGTAACGCCGTTGCAGCCTGATGAACCAGGTCTGTGCAGCACAGAAGTTGGTGCACTTCCTAAGTAAGGTCTGTGCACACTTTGAACTTCAGCAAGAAGGTCGGTGCAAATCACTGTTCCAAGCACACTTCACGGTCGGTGCTTGTTTTCCCGGCTCGCAGCTAGGGTCGGTGCACATCCTACCCTCTCGCAGCTGCGGTCAGTGCACATCCTGCCCACTCGCTGTTGTTGCATGCGTATGTAGGTCGGTGCACATTCTCCCGCTCTCTGAGGTCCGTGCGCATTGTAACAAAGTCGGTGCATAATCCATTCTTTGGACTCTCAAGGTCGGTGCACAGTCTTGCGTGAAGGGAGATGCATATGAGCTGATTGGCAGAAGGTCTTTTTACCTGGACACATCAAAAAGGTTGTCATGAGTTTATGAGCCAATTGACTAATTACTCATGATGTGACATCATCAAAACAATATAATTAAGCATATTACACATATGCCCAACATTCTCCCCCATTTTTGATGATGGCAACACTATTAGTCATGTCTTCTCATAGAGTAATGCATCAGGATATGCTGTGAACAAAATATGCATAAATTATAGATGCAAACTCCCTAATGCAAATTTTCCTAAGAAATGCAGACTCCCCTTAAGCAAATATTCCTAACAGAGCAAAGTCCCCCTGAACTCACACTCTCTCCCCCTTTGACAACATCAAAAAAGGAAATAGGGAAGACCTGTGGAGAAATATCAGAGGAGAGGTTCATAACTAAGACACACAATGGTTAACCTGGACCATCAAAGTAAAGAGTTTCCAATCATTCAAGCATTGAAGCGCAACAGGAGAAGCTGAAGGATTAAACCCAAGAACACATGCAAGCACAGTTGAAGACTAGGAACGAGCCAGGGTATGCTCACAGAGTCTATTAAGGATGATATACCTTGAGGAAATTGGAAACATAATGTTCCTGGTTCAGTTTATCTCATGAAGCCAAGTGACGTGAAAGTAACAGTGGCCATCAGTATTGAAGTCAACCAAAATGTAACACAGAGACGATGAAGATAGGCACCTCTGGTAAGCAAATTTAAGATCAATTGACAGTCAAGTTGAACTGGCACCGTTTGACATGAAGAGTCACATTTGTTTCAGTGCAACTGCCCCAGTTACTTAGTGCAGTTAACTATCGTGCCGTATGGGAACCAGAGTTGGCCTGCCACATCATGCCTGACCCGTGAGCACTTCTTTGGTGAAAGGGTGTAGATTTTCAGTGGGAATAGGCTATTGCTCTGACTTTTGACAAGCTTATTTCACATTTTTGTTTTTGTTTGTTGTTGAAGAACCAGAGCAGAGATAGTCAAGAGCGCAATTGGACATAAGCCACCTCACATCTTAGGTGGAGTGTACCTAGTTACTCATCACACCTTAACCATTGCTATGAAAATAAGTGCCTTGAACCAAGGTCTCATGAAAAGAGAATGGTGGACCATAATACAGAGGGTGTTAGCAAACAAAGGTCACTTGATGAGCATAAAAAGACTGTGTGTGAGGGCATATCAATCATAGTTGACTGATGAGGTCCCCCTGTCAAGGTTCAATGTCTCAAGGTGCAGAAGGTTGTTGTGTTTAAGCCCTCTATTCAAGAGTTAGCCTCAATGCTAAGTGCAGGGATTTCCACTGAGAGTGGCCAGTCAAGGAATGGATCTTAGAAAAGAACCTCTCATGAAACAACTTGCTCCCCCTGAGTCCCTGCGTGCAAAGGGAGGAGAGAATGCAGAATGCAGAGTGCAAGTGAGTGTTTCCAGGCAGACTGAACCTGCCCTTCTCCACATTAGCATTTTATGTACCAAAAGGACACTTACATATGATGAACATGGCAACGTGTAGACATAGACACATGAGATGCAGCTAGCTAGACATGGAAAAGAGCTTAAGAAGACCCCGTATGTGGGATGCACTTATTTCAAATGACAACAATCAGGTGGGAGGATGACACAAACCCAGTTCTCTTCTCAAGGTGGAGAATCTGTCATTGCTCAGAGGTTTTGTAAAAATATCTGCCACTTGTCTTTTAGATTCAATAAACTGGAATGCAAAGTTTTTCTTGCTTACCTCATCTCGAAGAAAATGATGCCTTACTTCAATATGTTTTGAGCGAGAGTGCTGGATGGGATTTTTTGCCAGATTGATGGCACTAGTGTTGTCGCACAAGATGGGTGTGCATCCAAGATCTACTCCATAGTCCTGGAGTTGGTGCTTTATCCATAGTACCTGAGTCCTACAGCTGCCTGCCGCTACATACTCAGCTTCGGCCGTAGACAAGGCTACAGAGTGCTACTTCTTGGACGCCCAAGAGACCAGGCAGCCCCCCAAGTAATTGCAATACCCACTAGTGCTTTTTCGATCAAGTTTGCACCCAGCATAGTTAGCATCAGTATATGAAATTAATTCAAAACAACATGATGAGGGATACCATAGTCCTAGGTCATGTGTGTTAGCAATGTATCTCAAGATTCTCTTAACTTCAATCAGGTGAGATTCCTTTGGTTGTGCTTGAAAGCGAGCACACATGCACACACTGAACTGTATGTCAGGATGAGATGCAGTGAGATATAAGAGAGATCCAATCATACCTCGGTATGTTTTAGGATCTACAGATTTGCCATTTTCATCTGCATCTAGGGAGGCATTTGTTCCCATGGGTGTGGTTATGGCATTGGCATCCTTCATCCCGAATCTCTTCAGAATTTCCAGTATGTACTTGGATTGATTTATGAAGAGCCCTTCCTTTGACTGTGAGATCTACAATCCAAGAAAAAATCGAAGCTCTCCCATTAGGCTCATTTTGAATTCTTCTGTCATGAGTTCAGCAAATTGTTTGCACAAGGCAACATTTGTTGATCCAAAAATTATGTCATCTACATAAACCTGTACAACAATGATGTGGCCATTGATTACCTTTGTGAAGAGTGTTTGATCAATCTTACCTCTGATGTAGCCTTTGTTAGTTAAATGGGTGCTGAGTCTATCATACCAGGCCCGTGGAGCCTGCTTCAAACTGTACAGAGCCTTGTTCAACTTAAAAACATGATTAGGCAAATTATCAAGCTCAAAGCCATGGGGCTGTTCTACAAAAATTTCTTCCTTTAACAGACCATTCAGAAAAGCACTTTTGACATCCATTTGATATAATTTAATCCCTAAAGAACATGTGAAGGCTAGCAATATTCTGATGGCCTCTAATCTAGCAATGGGGGCAAAGGATTCTTCAAAGTCAATGCCAATTTCTTGATTATATCCTTTGGCCACTAACCTGGCCTTGTTTCTTATGATGGCTCCAACCTCATTGAGCTTGTTCTTAAACACCCATCTAGTTTCAATGACATGCTGGTCGGTGGGTCTGGGAACTAAGTACCAAACTTGACTCCTTTCAAATTGGTTGAGTTCATTATGCATGGCATTAACCCAATTTTCATCTAGCAGGGCCTCTTCGATGCATTTAGGTTCAAATTGAGAAAGAAGAGCAGTGAGGTCTTCATTATGAACAGCATTATGGAAAGATCGGGTCCTAGGGGGATCATGAATGCTTCCTATGATGTTCTGAATAGGATGGTCTTTCAGAGTACGAATGTTTGTAGAAGACTCACCTGGCATGATTAGTTATGCAGGGACTTCGGTTGGCTGAACGGTCCCTTGTTCTGTAGGTTGTGACTGATCATTCACCATAGGATCTTCTTGGTATTCCAGAAGGCTTCTGTCAGGATCCTCCCTATCCCTGATCACAATATTGTCATGTTTGTCTATTAGTGTTTCAGAGAACACCACATGTGGAGTTTCCTCCACAGCTTGATTTCTAACATTAAACACCCTATATGCCCTTGATGTCTCGGCATATCCCAAGAAAAAGCCAATGTCACTCTTGGCCTCAAATTTATCTAAATCTGATTTGTCGTTATTGTGCACATAGCATTTTGCACCAAAAACTCTGAAATAGGCCAAGTTGGGTTTTTTAACTTTCATCATTTCATAAGGGGTTTACTTACACTTTGGCCTTATCATGGCCCTATTGATGATGTGGCATGCGGTGTTTGCTGCTTCAGCCCAAAACTTTCTTGGGAGTTGACTCTCGACCAACATAGTCCGGGCAATCTCCACAATGGTGCGATTTCTTCTTTCCACAATCCCATTTTTTTCTGGAGTCCTAAGGGAAGAAAATCTATGCGTTAGTCCTTCTTGATCACACAATTCTGAGAAGTATGAATTTATGAATTCTCCTCCATTGTCAGACTGGATGGTGGAGATTTTGAATTTACCTTCCTGCTTCACTTTTCTAAAGAATTTCTGAAACACAATAAATGCATCATTCTTGTTATTGAGAAAGAAGATCCATGTGTAACGAGTGTGATCATCAACAATTACAAATCCATACCTTTTCCCATTAAGGCTAGCTATTCTCGATGGACCGAACAAATCCATATGCAAGAACTCAAAAGGAGTAAGAGATAGGGGCTCACTTCTTGATTTGAAGGTTTTTCTAGTTTGCTTGCCTCGGGAACACACTTCAAAAACTTGATCAACTGTTGAATAAGTCAATTTGGGTAATCCTTTAACCATTTGATGTTTGAATAGTTTGTGCAGTGTGCCGTAGTTGACGTGTCCCAGCCGTCGGTGCCACAGGCCTGCGTCACTGAGTTGACTGGTCGTCAGGCACATTCCTTTAAAGCTAGGGGCATCAAGATCTATCATATAAACATTATTGACCCTATGACCGATAAAGATTACAGATTTAGAGTCTTTCTCAAGAATTCTACACTCATTAGCGTCAAACATCACCTTGTGACCTTTGTCGCACAGCTGGCTTATACTAAGCAGATTGTGCTCAAGACCCTCAACGAGCATCACATTCTCAATTGATTTAGAAGTGTTCTCATCCACGATGCTTGTGCCAATTACCTTGCCTTTATCCTTACCTCCAAACTTGACTTTCCCTCCTTCCTTCTTGATTAAGTGGCTAAACTTGTTCCTGTCTCCCGTCATATGCCGTGAGCAGCCATTGTCCAAGTACCAGCTGTTGTGATGGGCTACTAGGCAATCCTACATAGAAAATGTTAGGCAGAGGTCTTTGGAACCCAGGCACATCTGGGTTCATAGTCAGAACTGAAAGTGTGCAATAAAATCTTTGGAACCCAAACTTGCCTAAACACTTTTGTCCTATGACCGAACCAGCGCGGGTTATAAATGTTACTTGGTTGGTTGCAGGCATGACAAGGATATCTCATGAAGTTCATGGGGTGTGAGTTAAACTGAGGTTGGTTTTGAGTTTTTTTAAAGCGGCCTTGTTTCTTATGGTGGACACTCATGCTGGACTGACCATTGAACCTTCTTTCTTTACTGTGGTGATTTTTCTTGTCAGAGTGGTAGGCTGTCCTACGTCTAAGCATATCCCAGGTGCTTTGACCTGAAGGGCGCTGGCGGGTATTGAAAACGCAGCTTGGTTGTCCAGACCATTGACCTCGCCTCTTGGCAGCCTTGTGCTGAGTCTGGGGCTTAGAATGGTTGGATCTGGTCTGATGATTGTGGCCATGATCTGATTCAGTAGCATGATGGGTGGAAGTCTCTTTCACGGATTCATCAACAATCAATTTTCCCTTCCCTTTTTAGGACAGAATGAAACAGTTTTGAACTCGAAAGGCCTCTTATTGGTAGGATTGAAACCAAGCCCTTCTTTTCTAAAGTTGACCCGGGTACCTAAGATAGCATCTAGATTAGATTTTCCTAGTGTCATTTTTTCAAGGGTAGATTGTTTGCCCTTCAACTCTTCTTCAATCTTTTCAAGGTTCTTTTGCATCACAAGGTTAACAGTGTTAACAGCTTCATATTTTTCAAGATTAAGCCTACTCTCGTTTTCCCACTCTTCACATTTTTTTAGTCTGGCTCAATTGTTCTTTAAGAACATCACTCTCTTTTTTTAAAGCTAACATGTCTGAGCAGGTGATTTCAGCTTGTTTTTTCAGTTCTTCATTCTCAGCTCTTATAGTTTCTAGTTCCTTGTTAACAGAACCATTTTGAGCAAGAGAGTTTAGTTTCTTTTTCAACTTCCTGTTCTCCTTTCTATATATTTCAAGTTTCTCAAGAAGTTCTGCATAAGAATCTTCCTAATCTTCTATAGAAAAGGTCTCGAATGGATTCCTTACCTGATCCTCACTCTCATCAGCCATGAGGCAGTAATCATCTACATCTTCATCCGAAGAAAGGGTTTCATCCTCCTCTTCTTCATCACTCCAAGTGGACACCATGGCCTTGGTCAGTTGCTTTATCAACTTAGGACACTCTCCTCGCATGTGACCTGGTTTCTTGCACTGGTAGCAAATCAAAGGATCAGACTTCTTGAGGTGGGTAGATTTGAAGAAAGGATTTTTACTTACCTGAGGCTTCTTCTTCTTCTTCTAGAATTTACCTCTTCTTCTTAGGCAATTCTTGAACTGTCTGGTGAGCATAGCATGGTCGGCCAGAGATGTCTCTAGGACATCATCTTCATCCTCTTCATCTGAATCTTCGGTGGTCTCAAATACCTTGAGCCCAACAATCTTCTTAGCTTTAAAATCTTCCTCACTTCACTTGAAGTTAAGCTCATACGTCATGAGTGAGCCTATCAATCCGTTAATGGTTAATGTAGATAGGTCCTTTGAATCCTCAATGACAGTGGCCTTGGTGTGCCATGCTGGGGTGAGTGTTCTGAGGATCTTCCTAACAAGTTTGGTTTGACTACATTCTTTGCCTAGAAGTTTCAGATTGTTTGTGAACTGAGCGAATCTCGCGTACATTTCAGAGATAGATTCCTCTGGCTTCATTCTGAACATTTCATATTTAGAGGTTAGCAGATTGGCCTTGGTGGCCCTTACTTCAGTTGTCCCCTCATAGATTAATAGGAGTCTATCCCACATTTCTTTTACTGATTTGCAAGTGAAGACTCTTGAATATTCTGTGGGGTGGATAGCACATTGCATGATGTTCATGGCGCTCTAATTAGTGGTGGATTTTTTGATCTGATCTGGGGTCCAGGTATCGTCTATATCAGGTATGACAAACAGACCCTTACTAACCACACGCCAAATTTGGTGATCTTGGACACATAGAAAAACTTCCATTCGGTTCTTCCAATATAGATAATTAGTACCATCGAAAAATGGCAGTTTGTTGATGGCCTGGCCCTCAGCTACATAGCTGCGAGGGACACTCCCATCGGATCTCCCTGGGGCGTTGGACCACATCTCTGGGAACCTCCTCTGATACCAATTGTTGGATGGTTAAGAGAGGATCTAGGGGAGGTGAATAGATCCGGGTAAACACAATGAGCAATTTAAAATGATTTGAACGATGAATCAGAACGAGCCTCAGATCTGAACAGTAAACCCGTGAGCTATGCAGCATAAGAAAGATATTGGTAACGCTGTGAATGGATATAGAAGAGATGGAAGGAAATCATCACACCATAACACAAGAATTTAAGGTGGTTCGATTGTCCCAAGACAAACCTACGTCCACCCCTCTCCCAACTAGGAGAGGCTTCCACTCTTTGGCCAAAAGAAGTGTTACCACACACACACACACATACACACGAGGAGCAGGCTCCTCACGAGGATGACGTCCTCACTACACACGGGGACGGGTCCCCTACACAGAACAAGCTAAACATGAAACGAAAAAACAAGAAAGCAAAAAAAACAATAACATAGAAGGAAAGGCATGGTTGGCTTCACGGCTGCTGATCTTCTTTCTAAACTTCCTCCTATTCTTCCATCTGGGCTTCACAGACACTCTTTTCCCTTTTCTTTTCGTTTTCACTCTCTATCTTTTGCACTTAGAAGGGTTCACCCCATAACCCTTGTAGTAGCTATAGCAGCAGCATCTTTCTTCATGGAGTCCTTCTATTTATAGGCGCAATCACCCCTTTCAGAAGAGGTTCCAGGCTGAGCCTGATTGGCCGTTCATAAACAACCATTTGTCTTCAGGGACCTTTTGTCTTGGTAGCTGCTGGTTCGCCACGGAGGTATCAGGCAATTTCCTGTCACTTTGTTTCTTTTGGTTGACCTGAGAGGGCGTGAGAGGAGCCTCCTAAGAAGGATCTGTAGGATCTTCACTGTCCGGTTGGTAGGATACCCAGGACGTCCTTTTGTCCTGAGGGATCTTACAGACAGAGCCTCTGATTGGGTGGAAGCAAAAAGTTACATACCAGGAAAGGTGACTTTTCCAACAAAAGGTAGCTTGCTTTTCCACTGACCAAAAGGACTGATATAGCAACCCATGATTACCAAAAGGTTGACTGACCTTCCAGATCTCAAAAGGTGTGTTTTTGGACACTTGCGGTTCCTATTTTTGCTCTCTGGATCACCCAGTCGAAATGACAGGAAACTGCTTAAAACGGAGGTAGTTTGGCTCACTGAGACATTTCATCAAACACCTTCTGTTGATTCAGTAAGGTCGGTGCAGCTTCTGGACTTGAACAGTGAGCTTGGTGCAGACAAGATCCTTGGCTCATTGGCATTGGTAAATGCACATACGATGCTTGGTACTTGGTTGGGTTGGTGCACATCAGAAGCTTGGCCTAGGCAGGGTCAGTGCATATTAAGAGCCTCTTCAGTAGAGGTCGGTCCTTTAGATGAAGTCGGTGCAAGCTTCAAGGTCAGTGCATGCTTCAGGGTTCCTTGCATGCAGGTCGGTGCACATCTTGAACTTCCTCTGCAAGGTCTATGCATATTGAGGAGCAGGGTCTGTGCACAATAGACCAAACTCGGTGCACATCCAGGCTACGAGCACTCAAGGTCGGTGCACATGGGCTTGACATCCCTTGGAGCAATTGTGATGAGGCATGCAGAAGTCGGTGCACATTTGGATGCTTGGCCTTGTCCAAGGTCAGTGCAGTTCTTAAGTAACGTCGTTGCACCTTGATGAACCAGGTCCGTGCAGCACAGAAGTCGGTGCACTTCCTGAGCAAGGTCCGTGCACACTTTGAACTTCAGAAAGAAGGTTGGTGCAAATCACTGTTCCAAGCACACTTCACGGTCGGTGCATGTTTTCCCAGCTCGCAGCTAGGGTCGGTGCACATCCTTCCCTCTCGTAGTTGAGGTCGGTGCACATCCTGCCCGCTCGCTGCTGTTGCATGCATATGTAGGTCGGTGCACATTCTCCAGCTCTCTGAGGTCCGTGCGCATTGTAACAAGGTCGGTGCATAATCCATTCTTTGGACTCTCAAGGTCGGTGCACACTCTTGCGTGAAGGGAGATGCATATGAGCTGATTGGCAGAAGGTCTTTTTACCTGGACACATCAAAAAGGATGTCATGAGTTTCTGAGCCAATTGACTAATTACTCATGATGTGACATCATCAAAATAGTATAATTAAGCATATTACACATATGCCCAACAACCATAACTCATTCATTTCTTAATGAAATTTAGGGAAATAGGTATCAATGGAAAGAGCACAGAAAAATGAACAAGGTGGTATGCTTTAATTAAGATTTGGACTGAGAGACACCTACCTTTGAGCAGATCTAAGGAAGAGGTAGAAAAATAGCCCCAATAATAAGAAAACCCTTTGATCTCCGAATGTTCCCTTCAAATCCCTTCCAATCTCCGCAGTAACATAGCCTAGGCCACCAAGGATGATTTGAGGGTCGAATAGGGTCCTATTTATAGCCAAAACATGTCCAAAATTGTCAAGATTCCTTACATAATTTTACCAAACCGATTAACTCTGAATTAGAAGAAAATTATAACTTCTCCTCTGAATCTAGCCTTAATTTGGTATGAAACCAATGTAAAAATGGCTGGTCTAAGGTGGCTGGTAGGTAAGGGTTGATTCTTGAGTCAATCTTCTAGAAATAGAGTTATTTTAATCCCTTAAATGTCATATTAAACACATGTTACAAATTTAAGGTTAATTTAACCTTTATTGAATCCTTTAACCATTAATTAAGCCCATTATGGATTATCCAATAGGCCAATTGTAATCCTAATCTATTATATGGACTTTTATTGGGCTTACTATGATTTTTCTAAGGGTTAGAGTATTTAATTTTTATTTACCTTAAGTAAATTCAAGTAAATGTATTTATCTAGTTTATTTCATATAGTAAAAATATAATTTAGATATTTCATGAAGATTTTAATTATATAATTCATTTAAAAAAATTATTTGTCATTTTAATTTATCAGGTTTCTACACCATGCGCTTCAGGACGTCAACTACTTGGCCGCGTACCTGGCTTACTGGTTGGCGACCTTCGTGGTTCCTCATGGGGAGGATAGTCTTCTGCGGGCGGAGCTATTGTGGCCCGCGTGTCTTTTGGCAGAGGCACGGAGGTTGGCGTTGGCCCTAGTAGCTTTGGCCAACATCTACCATGGACTGGGGGCCTTGTCAGTACACCCTGCATCGTAGGAGAGGAGTCTTATTCTGTCAACTCACTACCTGAGCGTGTGGACCAGTCTACTCTTCCCAGGGTTCATGACGAGGATAACAGTGGTAAACCCGGTGGCACCTTTACTTTTTGGTTTCACTGGTCAGCCAGACGGGGAGGCTGCAGATCAGCTGGAGAAAGCCAAGAGGGCCCGGTCCTACTTACCTGGCAGAGGTGAGGATGTGCTTCCATTTGACTGTGGGTCAAGGGGATTCTGGCCCGTGTTAGTGTCGATGAGTGATGGGGCGGCATGCACCTTACCGCACCAGCGAGAGCTAGCTTCTGTGGGTACCCGCACCTATTCCCCATGAACTTCAGGTATGACCAGGCGATTCTACCGAACCAAGAGTTTCCTCTGGTGAACCGGTTGTACAAGGGCAGGGACAGTCACTTATTGGTGGCAACTTGGTGGGACTTCAACTGTAGAGGAGAGTTGGAGAAGCTACCAATGCCGGGGTTACATCATCATGGGAGGTTCGACTTTCACTATGCTCGGTGGTGGTTCAAGAATTACCACTTGTATCGCCAGAAAGCATCGACGATCAAGAAGGCTATGGAGGGCCGGCTTCTGCGGGAGGAGCAGCCTCCTATCTCACTGGACGCGGAGATCTTGAGGACCTGCTTGTTGGTGCTTAAAATTTTTTCTCACGGATGAAGAGTGCGTCGACACCGTGCAACCTTGCGTCAATGCAACGCAGTCTTGCGTCGACTCCCTAGGGCGTTGAAGGGAAGAAGAAGAAAGGGGCAAGCACAAAATGTAAGAAAATGGGGAGGGATGGTCTGGCGGCCCTCCATGAGCTGATTCGGCGGCCCCCAAGTGGGGGTCAAACCGGCGACCTCCTGTTGTCGAACCGGCGGGCCCCCATGTTGATCCGGTGCTCAAAATCCCGCAAGGCATTGAACCGGCGGCCAAAATTGGCCCCATCAGGCGGCCAAAAGAACCTCATCCGACGGCCAAAAGAAGCCCTATCTGGCGGCTCTGCAGCACGGGCATGGCCTCTCCATGCTCTACTCTCCCATTAATGAGCTTGCAATCGCCGACGTGCCACTCGTGCAGTGGCAAGAAGAAGGACGCGCCACGCATCCATGCTCGAGCGGCACATGAGAAGGTGGATGTCGTCACGTCTGCATCCTTGTGCCCTTATACGGCACAAAAGAGGGCGAGGCATCGCCACGTATGCTATGTCGATGCCTCATGTAGTGGAAGCAGAAAGAAATAAAAAAAGGTCAACGCCAGTGCCTGCTGCGTGTATAAAAGAAGAAGAGAAGGCCAGAAGAAGCTCTCTCTCTCGCTCAGGGGGCAGTCAGACAGGGAGAGAAGAGCAGAGCGAATACCGAAGAAAGGAAATTGAGGGAAAGAGGAAAGGAGAGGAAGAGGTCCGCTCAAGGGTGGGTTCTCTATATTTTTTCTTTTCTTCTTCATGCCCAATGGGGCTACACCGGATGTATTCTTTTTCTGTTAGATGAATGAAGTACTGGGCCTTTGGTCTTGATTTATGAATGTTGTGAGGAGGGTAAATTCGGTTTGACCCAGGAACGGCCCAGTGACGGACGGCCCACTGAGGTTCGAGCGTGTTAAGCCCGCCCAAGGGATGAGCACGCACACTCGACCTAATAAGGGGATGCTCGACCCAGCAAAGCATCAGATTCTACGACGCGCAAAGGCTACGGCCCTAGCGCAGTTATCACCGGAGTACCCTCCGACGACCAAACGTTGCCCCCACGACGTCGGCCTTGACCCCATAATGGGCGAGCACGCCTCATGAGTGCCGTAAGACTCGCCCCAGGAACGGCCAACGCTGGGGCAATCACCCTCCAACGGGAAACTTCCGCCAATATAGCGGAGAAGGTTACTCTACTACGGGCACCCTCCCCTATCAGGGGATGAGGTCCCTGGCTCCAGGATAGCCCCTATAAAAGGGAGATCGACAGAGAAGAAAGGTACGGTGGATTCTTCTACCAAAATACCCTCACACGAGAGATCCGTCTACACTCTCCAAGACTCCTCACTGAGAGCAGAGTAATCAAACCTACTACTGATACGAGAAATATGAAGTGATCTTGAAGGGGAGGGGATGAATAGATCACTGTTATCAACCGATTAAAAGTTACTGAAGAGTGATTCACTGAAAACAAGCAATCTCGCAGATGAACCCAAAAAAACCGCAGTGCGAACAATAACTCGAGTAGATAGAAGGCACACCACAAGAGCCACCACAGACAATCACACAAGGGCACAGAGGTTTTTAAGGTGGTTCGGCCAGATCTCCAGTCTGCCTACGTCCACCCCTCACTCCAAATCGAAGTGAGGATTCCACTAGCACTGCTAGCAAAGCAGACTCAGTCTGCAACAACTGCTGATTCACAGCTTCACCAGGGGAACATCCTCCCCTCTTCCTCCACACCCGGAGGGAACCCTAAGGATGTCAAGTCCCTAGAAACCAGGACAACAATTTCCTCTTCCTCCAACCGGAGGGAACACTAGTGATCTACAGTCACTAGAACCAGAGACCAAGGTCTCTCTTCCTCTGAATCCCAGAGGGAACACCTCTTCTACGAGAGGGAACACTACTGCAACCTCTGTTGCAAGTAAACCAGAGAGAACACGTCTCTCTCTTCCCCTGAACACCAGGAGGTAACACAGAGAACTCTCAATCAAGAATGGAAAACATATAAGAAACGAAAACAAGAAAGAAAGAATCCAAAGTTCAGAAAATGGAAACAATGTAGCTCAAACTGAGCAGCAGACTTCGGATTTGATCCGTAAGTCAAAACCCATCTTCTGATCACTCTCCTGCTCTCTCTTCTCTCTCAACTGGAACACTCTAGTTTCTCAGGGAGGCTCTTTCTCTTCTGCTCTCACTTCAACTTTCTTTTCTGTAACCTCAGAGCTCTCCTTTTCGTAGATGATGAGGGAATGCTTTTATAAGTGATCAGGACGGTGCATGCAAGGCGTGTGCTTCCCGCGCTCGATCCAGAACCTTCTTGCCATGTGCCCTTATAGCATTGGTTCCTTTGGTATCAGATCACGTGCAGCCCAGACACCGGTGAATGTTCTTCCTCGGACCTGCAAGGAGATAAAAACCATTAACACTGAGGGCCACAAGAACTAAAACTGCATGAGGTATGTGATAACAATACGAGATGCACTTTACTGAGAACGACACAAGATAAACAAGATTACTACAGTACGAACTAAAGAGAGAATGACACGAGGTCAGATTAAAACAGCATGAGGTAAAAAGAGACGACACGAGATACATACTAATAAGGCTAATACTATAAAGAGAACGACACAAAGTATCACTGTAACAAAACAAACACTACAAAGAGAACGACACGAGATACACAATAATAAAGCTAACACTACAAAGAAAATGACACGAAGTCAGAAGAGAACAGCACGAGGTGAGAAGGAAGTCTCACGGAGTGAAAAGGTAGACAAACACGCGATCCGAGGGAACCTGGACGAAGATAGAAAGAAACAACACAAGGACATAAACCCAAGAAAACACGAAGACACGAATACAAAAACAACACGACATAACAAACATCAAGGAGAACGGCACGAGGTGAAACGACACGAGGCGAAGTGAAGACTTTGCGTTCAACAGGATGCATAGACTTGAAACAGCTTCAAGACAACGCAATCGAATGTATGGACTTTCACAAGGTATAGACTTGCCAAAGAACTGGATGATGTATAGACTTGAACAAGGCAAAGTCTGTACAGACTTGAGGGTTCACAACGTATATACTTGGGCAAGACAATGGCTGTACATACTTGAAGTGAAGACCAATGTATAGACTTCAAAGTTCAGCTGCCAATGAATAGACTTGGAAAGCTTGAAGGCCAATGTACAGACTTGGAAGCTTAAACCAATGTATGGACTTTGAATACTGATGCATGACGCTAAGCCAATGTGTAGACTTTGGCTTGGAACAAAGGTTAAGATGAGGCTGTATAGACTTGGCCAGAACAAAAGACTCGAAGATGAAGGGGTGACATAGATGGAGCGACACGAGGTGGTACAGAAAGCAGCACGAGGTGCTGCAGTGTTCAGCACGTGCTGGAACAAAAACACGACACGAAGACAACCAACAAACATAGTTGGAACAACACGATGTTGAAAAAGACAACACGAAGTGAAGTGAACACAACCAACACGAAGTATGAAAGGAACAGTACGGACATGCAGTGTATTATCTCATAGCAGTTTTTCTTGTTAATCATGGAAAGTTCGAATGCATAACATTACTTATGATATCTGATTAAAAATAATAATATTTAACATAGTGATGCTCATCATCAAAACACTAGGGAAGTCACAAAAGTCCAACAATCTCCCCCTTTTTGATGATGGCAACACTATATTAAATAACAGAGATGAAGTGCATGAAGATAAGCTGTGAAAATAAGCAATGTAGGCACACAACACACTCGCCTCCTCTGACGACTCCCAAGAGCTCCCCCTGAACACAACATCTACTTTCCTATGACTAGATAACTCAGGACACTTATCTTTCGCTCCCCCTCAGCAAAGCACAAAAGCACAAGTAAGACACTAGCAAGACACTCTCCCCCTTTGACATCATCAAAAACTAGGGGCAGGTCTGAAGATATCACGAAAAGAAAATTGCTGACAGTGGAGAGAAAACAATAGAGAGTATGGCTGATAAAGGAGAGTTATTGAGATGTTTAAGCAATTAAGAAAGCCATTAATTTTATGTGAGGATTTTGAGGATCAGTTAGTCAGACTGTGTGCAAAATGGTGAATGAACATCCGCTCCATACACAGAACCAGATTCTAAGCAAGTAAGGTACAAGATACCAGTATGGTCAGAGTAAGTCTTTACTCAGAGTGTATAAAGTAAGGAAGTCAAGAAAACAAAGACCTGTGGTATTGAGAACAAACAAACCAAGACCGAAATGCTAAGTGAGCAGGATCTTGATACCAAGAGGGAGAAAATATTTCAAAGATTGTCAAGATCAAAGGTAAATCTGTCAAGTACACCTTTGACATTAGGGAGACACCTTGTTTAGAGGCAGGAATCCCCAGTTACTTGGTGGCAAGACCACATTACCCCTTCTGACAAGAGGACAGAGATAGTATTCTAACTGGTGTTGACATTAAGGTGACACCTTTACCAGAGGCCAGACACCCCAGTTACTAACCAGATATATACCATAGCTCTGTATGATCAAGACAGCTAATTAAGCCTGATTTACTGCCATCTCATGACATGGAATTCTTTCATTTCATTGATGAAAGTCCCAGTTTCTCAATGAACAGATAACAAGATTTGTAAAACTTCTTTCATGAATTTTTCATTAAACTGCACTTGAAGCCTTGTAAATTAGTCTTGATTCAGTTTGAGAACAATACACCAGCTCCAAAGTTTTTCAGACAAACACACTATATACCTCATTTCAGACTCAACTTAGACTAAGTAGGTATGTTGTACTGGCTAGATCAGAAGTCAGTTACAGTGTAGGAAGATAGTCTTGAATTCAGATTTTGATCTCAGTGGGACTAACAGCCGAAATTCCAACAAGAAATTAGATGAACAGTCTTAACGGATAAAATATTCAAAAATTTCTTTTATCCACCTACTCAAACTGATTCTCTTATAAGGTCAGCAAAAGTCCGTTCAAAGTATGTTCAGATTTAGCCAAAAGAGCATGACACCAATTATTAATCTAGCTCCCCCGTAGACCTTGACTCCAACTCAGACTTAACCAAGACAAACCTCAAAACACCTCAAAGAAAACAAAGTGGTATTAATCAGTACGAGTGAATCAGCAAACACCCATAATGAGGTTATTTTCAGCAACAGATAATGAGCAAAGATAAGCATAAGAGCACATGACAGATTATCTAGAGATCAATTATTCAATCATGAAATTCTGTAAATACCTAATTCTCTGCGCAATGTGCTAAATTTTTCAGTATCCAGTGGCTTAGTGAAAATATCTGCAATTTGTGAGTTAGTGTCAACATGGATCAATTCAAAGGTCTTCCTAGCTACTTCATCACGAATAAAATGATGCCTAATTTCGATGTGTTTAGTTCGAGAATGAAGTACAGGATTCTTTGCAATGTTTATTGCACTAGTATTGTCACAAAAGATGGAAGTGCAACCTAGCTCAACTAAGTAATCCAGAAGCTGGTGTTTTATCCATATAACCTGTGTGCCACAGCTCCCTGCTGCCACATACTCAGCTTCAGCAGTAGAAAGAGCCACAGAGTGTTGCTTCTTGGATCCCCAAGAGACTAGGCACCCTCCTAAAAATTCGCAGTGACCACTAGTACTTTTCCTGTCCAATTTACATCCTGCATAATCTACATCTGTATATGCAATGAGATCTAAACTACATGATGCAGGATACCAAAGACCTAGATCATGGGTAGCAGATAAGTATCTAAAGATTCTTTTTACAGCGGCCAAATGCAATTCAGTAGGCCTAGACTGGTATCTGGCACACATCCCTACACTAAATTGAATGTCAGGCATGGATGCTGTTAAGTAGAGGAGTGAACCGATCATACCTCTATATAATTTAGCATCCACCTCTTTACCTTTTTCGTCTGAATCCAGTGAGGAGTTGGTGCCCATGGGTGTTGAGATAGTCTTGAGGTTGGTCATTCCAAACCTTTTCAGCATCTCCAGAGTATACTTGGTTTGATTTATGAAACAACCATCCTCCATTTGTTTGACCTGCAGCCCAAGAAAATACTTTAGTTCGCCAACTAAACTCATTTCAAATTCATGAGACATAGATTCAGAGAATTCTTTACACAATTTTGAATTGTTAGATCCGAAGATGATGTCATCAACATATACCTGGACCACTATTAAATCCTTTCCGAGATTTTTGGTGAAGAGGGTTTGGTCAACCTTACCTCGAGTGTAGCCCTTGCTCAAGAGGAATTCAGAAAGTCTCTCATACCAGGCTCGGGGAGCCTGCTTCAATCCATAGAGGGCTTTATTCAACCTAAAAATCATGTTAGGCTGAACAGAGAAATTAAAACCTGGAGGTTGTTCAACATATACCTCTTCCTTCAATACCCCATTTAAGAATGCGCTGTTGACATCCATCTGTTGCAGCCGAATGTTCCTAGAGCATGCAAATGCAAGCAGAATTCGTATAGCTTCCATCCTAGCCACTGGGTCATAGGATTCATCAAAATCCACACCAAATTCCTGACTGTAGCCTTGAGCTACAAGTCTTGCTTTGTTTCTAGAGATAGCTCCATTCTCATCAACTTTATTCTTGAAAATCCATTTAGTGCCAATGACATGAGTGTTATCAGGTCTGGGAACTAGTTCCCATACAATATTTTTCTCAAATTGATTTAATTCCTCACACATGGCGGATACCCAAGAATCATGTTTTAAGGCTTCTTCCACAGATTTGGGTTCCACCTGAGATACCAATGCAGCTAAGTCCTGTTCTTGGACAATTCTAAAACGAGACCTAGTCCTAGGAGGATCATGCAAATTGCCTATGACATTTTCACTAGGGTGGTCTTTGTGAAATATTATCTCACCTGAGGGTTCACCTACCTCAACTGCTCCTTCTTGCTGTGAGTTTTCTGGTTGAGCAGCTGGCTGCATTTCTTCTTCTTCAATTCTCTCCAAGAAATCTCCCTCATTAGATGGCTCCCTGTCATCATCCATCACTTTGTTAGAGAAATCATTTTCATCAAACACTACATGCGGTGTTTCTTCAACAGTTTGGTCAGCTTTATTGAAAACTCTGTAAGCCCTTGAAGTTTCTGAATATCCGAGAAAAATTCCAGGAGAGCTCCTAGCTTCAAATTTGTCCAAACTATTCTTACTATTATTGTGGATAAAATATTTGGAGCCAAAAACTTTAAAGTAAGAAATGTTTGGCTGCTTACCCTTGAGAAGTTCATACAGAGTTTTCCTATGAGTAGGTCTTGCCAAGGCTCGGTTTAGAATGTAGCATGCAGTATTCGCAGCTTCAGCCCAAAATCTCCTTGGAAGTCCACTCTCAATTAGCATAGTCTTGGCCATTTCAATTATTGACCTGTTTCTTCTGTCAACAATTCCGTTTTGCTCCGGTGTCCTGGGAGAAGAGAATTTGTGAGTCACTCCATCTCTTGAGCAAAATTCAGAAAATGAAGAGTTCTCAAACTCTCCTCCATGGTCAGACTGAATTGTAATGATGTTATGTTCACCTTGCACTTTGATTTTATTGAAAAGTTCTTCAAAGTGAACAAAGGCATCATTTTTATTTGCTAAACAAAACAACCAAGAAAATCTAGTGAAGTCATCAACTATGACTAATCCATATCTCTTACCTGACAAACTTTGTATGCAGGTAGGACCAAAGAGATCCATGTGCAAGTGCTGCAGCGGTTTAGATGAAAGATTCTCAGTTCTCAACTTAAAAACTGCACGAGTCTGTTTACCTAGTGCACAAGCATCACATAGCTTGGACCCTAACTGAAATCTTATTCGGGGTCAACCTCTAACAAGGTTATGCTTAGACAGTTTATTCATTGTAGACAAACTAGCATGGCCTAGACGCCTATGCCAGTCAAACGCAACCTGTTCAGAATTAGCAGACATACACAAGTGAGTTTCAGGATTATCATCCAGGTCTACGATGTATACATTGTTTACTCTATGACCTTTGAACATGACGTTATCAGAATTCAGCTCAAAAACAGTACAAGAATTGTGGTCAAAGAGTACCTTGTGTCCTTTGTCGTAGAGTTGACTTATACTTATCAAGTTGTGCTGAAGTCCTTCTACAAGATACACATCTTCAATGGAGTTAGTAGAGGACTTACCAATTGTACCAATTCCAATTATTCTTCCTCTGTTATTTCCACCGAATTTGACCAAGCCCCCAAACTTCATTTTCAGTTTGCTAAATTTGGACCGGTCTCCTGTCATGTGCCTGCTACAGCCGCTGTCAAGATACCACTTGTTATGCTCGGCTGCCAGGTGTAGACACGCCATTCCTGACGTCTCCTGAGAAAGTCTCATATTACTATACAACGCCCCGCGACAGCTTACGCGTTTTGAATCACTTGAGTGCTTCCTTTTCTTGAGTCTTCTTCTGCCTTTTTCGGCATCCGGAATTGTCTCGTCACGGCATTCGGACGGCATCAACACCAGTCAGACGCATCAGGAGGTTTCGGAACCGAGAAGGGTATCTGTCGGGCAGCCGCCAACACCTTGTCCGAGGACCCGGGTGGGTCTTAATGGGGGCGTCCAGGCCCCTGGACGCCCCCATTCTTTTAATTTATTTTGTTTTTATTTTTAAAACCCAAAACAAAAATAAAAAATAATATATTAATGGAGGCGTCCAGGACCCTGGACGCCTCCATAAAAACAAATATAATATATATATATATATATATGCCAGTTGGCATAAAAAGACAAAACAAAAAAAAATGATATATTAATGGAGGCGTCCAGGCCCCTGGACGCCTCCATAAAAACAAAAATAAAAAATATATAATGCCAGCCTTGGCATAAAAAGATAAAACAAAAATAAAAATAATATATTTATGGAGGCGTCCAGGCCCCTGGACGCCTCCATCAACTCCCTCACGGGCGCCGCCCACCGAACGACGGTTTGTCGTGTGTGAAAAAAGCCAAATTATGGAGACATCCCGACAGCTGGACGCGCCCATTTCTGAATCACGAGGCGCCGCTCACAAAACCATGCGTTATGCCAAACCGTGTGCGGCCGTCGGCAGTGTTCGGTGGACCTGTTGGAGGCGTCCGGGGCCCTGGACGCCTCCACAAAAATATTCTGAAAAAATGAATAAAAATAGAATAAAATATTAGTTCGGCCTTGATGGAGGTGTCCAGGGTCCTAGACGCCTCCATCCTCTGGAGCCCTATAAATAGAGGCCCACCCCCCTCAGTTCACGGAGAGCTTCGAAGAGATCCGATAGGCTGCCGGAGCCCAGAGGCTACCGGAGTCATTTTCTAACCCGTGGGGTCTTTTGTAGGTGGAGGTTCTGCCGGCTTCTCGGGTGCCCACGCTCGCGAGAGGAAGGTCATCTTCATCCACCGCGCTTCCACGCCATCCCTACGCTGCCGGAGCTCCGCCGGATTTCACCATCAGCACATCCAATAAGCCAATCCTTTCCTTTTCTTCTTAGTTTTTTTGCATTCATCATCTCGCATCATCTATCCCCCTTCATAAGGGCGCCTCTTCTTATATACTTCTTGCATCCATCATCTCATTTTCCTCCTACTCGAGTCCGAGAGTGGTTTAAAAGATAACACCAACCAGGTGTGTGTCTTGCCATCATTTCGTTATTTTTATCGCAAGGATTTGAATACTACACCTTCATCTTTCTAATCCACTCGTTACTTGTTTGTCGTTGTTTTGCAAGGGTACCCAAGGAAAGCCCTCTCCGTCGGCCGGCCGAAGGGGGAGGAAGAAGCAACCCGCCATCTCCCGCTCTTGAGGTAGGCGCGATCACTTTCTTTATTTTGGGGGCTTTCGGCCCCTGGCGATCACATCTTGTTCTTGAGGCCACGGCGAGTCACTTCCCCAATGGCCGTTTAAATTCCCGTTCTTATATTCTCTTTATATTATGTTGTATTCTACTCATATTCTCGAGGCCGCGGCGAGTCACTTCCCCAATGGCCGTTTAAATTCCCGTTCTTATATGTTATATTCTTATCTATTCATATTCTCGAGGCCGCGGCGAGTCACTTCCCCAATGGCCGTTTAAATTCTCATTCTTGTATATTATATTCTTATCTAATCATGTTCTCGAGGCCGCGGCGAGTCACTTCCCCAATGGCCGTTTAAATTCCCGCTCTTTATATTCTCCTTATATGTTGTTATATTCTTATCTGCTCATATTCTCGAGGCCGCGGCGAGTCACTTCCCCAATGGCCGTTTCAATTCTTGCTATTTAATTTCTGCACCATTTCCGTCCCCCCGAGGTCGCGGCGAGTCACTTCCCGCTATGGCCGTTTAACCCCCATATCTTGCTATATTACATTTGTCCCGCTCGCCCCGCCGGAGCAATCTCCCGTGGTGGCCCCTTCTCTTTTCTCTTATTTCTGTATTGCAGCAAACAAAAAGAAGGAGCCCGCGCGCTCCGCGTCCTCTTCGCACCCCGAACCGCGTGACGTAGCTCACAGATTTACGATCACGGTGGGACCTCTACTGCTTCCTTTTGGCTACCCTTGCAAGTTCGGCACCATCCGTGCCTCTCCACCTTGGCGCCCGCGTGCGCCCCCGTTGTCCTCACGGTAGCACTGTCAGTTTCGATTGGTTGTTTGTTTATTATATGTCTGTTCTTTCTGTTGTTTTCCCACTCCATATCTCTGTCAGCATTTCATTGCATGCATCCATCCCTCTTTTCTATCCTTTTTTCATTTTTTGAGGATCACCCTTTCCCGGTGAAGGAAGGACTCTCCGTTTGAGAATTCCTCTCAACGGACTAGAATCTCCTCCACTGGGTCCTCCGTAAGTCCCCGACATCGAAGAATCTCCTCTTCGTTCACTAGGTTGGTTGTACCATTGAAGTTCCCCGAAGTTAGTCATTTCATTCGTGGTGAGACGAGAGACCCTAGCTGATACGACGGTGAAACAAAAATAAACTAGGGTCCCTATTTTGTGTGAACTTCGGATCTCGCTAAAAGCACAAAAAAATCATCAAAATCAAAACACAAAAAAAAGGCGTAAAGGCATCAACTTGTTTGATAATCTCTGCTACCTGCTTGCTAGTGTATGTTTTTGCGTTCTGGGAAAACTGTGAGCATGGCTCACGAGTCTTTTGAGGAGAACCACCCTAGTCGTGGTTTGTCAGCCGACCCGCGAGTCTATGCTATGGACTCGGGTCCTTCTCATGAGCACTCACATGAGGTGCAGGTTATTGCCGGGGACACATCCCCACCGCAGGATATCTCTTCCTTACTGGGCGTCCTCGCCAACACGGAGCTTACCTCTGAATAGCTCCGGGCCTTCCAGGCCATTCTGAAGGGGAAATCTGTTTCCCCCACGCCCCAGGAATCAACTCCGGCCATCGCACCTCTCCAAGAGTCCGTGCAGGCCATTCCATCTCCTTCATTGGCACAAGCCATCCAGTCTCCCTCGTTTCAAGGACAAGCGAGCCAATAACCACCCTCGTTCCAGTTCCCGTCACAATCTCAAACTCCCGTTGTTCCCCACACACCGCTTCAGCCAGGGCCAACTGTCGGCGGTCCGACAGCTCCCTCTCATTCCGGGTTCCCCCCTCAAGTCTCCGGGAGACAGTTTCTCCCCCAGTGGCAAGTGCCACCTTCACCTCCAGAGGAGCTCGCCCAATCGCTCCTCAATAGGTTCAATCGTATGGACGAGCAGTTTCAAAATCTGAGAAGGATGGTGGACGTGAAAGCCACCCCGGAGGTTGCTTTGCCAATCCTTCCCGTCATTCATCTTCCTCCCTCCGAAATGCCCACGTACCGCAGATACAACGGTACCGGCAACCCCTTCATTCACCTCAAGGATTTCATGTATGAATCCTCCTATTGGTAAAACGATCAGAGGTCCCTGGCATACCTCTTTCGGAGATCATTGGATGGTCCCGCGCTTGAGTGGTTCTATTCCTTGGAGCCCCGCGAGGCCGAGAATTTTGAAATAGTCCAGAGAAGGTTCTTGCAGAAATATAGGGATAGGGTCGGTCCCTCACTCTCCATTACCGACCTAGTGGCCGAAAAGATGAAGCCCGATGAGGATTTTGTCCGCTATGCTGATAGATGGAGGTCTCTGGCGGAAAGAATAAGGGACACCCTCTCCGAGCCCGAACAAGTGAAGATGATTGTGTCTAATACAACCCCCCAGTTCAGACACGTCCTGGCCATGAATAAACTTACTACAATGGAGGAACTCTATGAAAGGGCCCGATACATCCAAACCCAGTTAAAAGACTCCCCCATTATGAACATGTTTGAGTCGTCAAAGCCCAAAGTAGTCAGAAAGACAGGCGCTGGTGTCCCGGGCGGAGCCACAGAAGGGGTCGTGACAAATGAGCAAGTGGGTGCGGTCAACAATGCCAACTATGCAGTCAACCCAAGGCCTCCACAAATGCCCCGACTTCCCCTCCAACCAGGTCCTTTCCCTCTTCGTCCTCCACCCCAAAATAATCCACCCCAGGATAATATGCCTCCATTACGTCAACCCCAGCAACAACAACCACAACCTCAGCAACAACAACCACCACTTCAGTACAACCAAGTTCCACCCCCGGGGAACTATGGTCCCGAACAGCAACAAAGGAGGCCGCTCGGTCCCAAGAGAGCCTACTATCCACCATTGCCAGAAACCTTAGCAGACATTTTTAATGCCCTCATGGCATCAAACCAACTCGCCCTACCCAGAGAAAGGCCCGTGTGGCCCCCAAATGTTGATACCTCCAAATACTGCGTCTACCACAGGCAGCCAGGACACACAGTAGATTACTGCTTCCATTTCAAAGATTACATCCACGATATGAATGATGAACATCAAATAGATTGGGATGAAATGAAATGATACGTCGCCGCTCTTAAGGCTAGGAGATCTCCTCATAGGCCACAGCAGCAGTTACAACAGCAGCAGCAGCAGCAACCACAACAACAACAACAGCCTCAGCAGGCCCCACAACAACAGCCCGACATGGGCATAATCCAGAATCCATTACCGGAGCACCAACAGCCCAATCATCAGGTTAACCCCATCTCCTCCTTCCCGGAAGTCGGGAGAGAGCAGGTGTGGCACCAGGAAAGTACCTCTATTCTTTCTTCCTCCAACCCCATCGTCATGCAACCCCCTCGCCTTGCCCGGGTAGCACCTCTCTCTCATCAACCCGCGTCAGTATCGCCTTCACCATTTCTACTACCATTACGCCCTCTCATCCGTACCTCGATCCCTTATCAACTGACACTCTCCACTACGCCTTCACACCCTCTCATCTTCTCCCACTCCCCCACTTTACCATCCACCTCTATCACATTTACCCCTACGCCTTCTAAACCCCTTATCATTCGTCAACCATACATAACCCCGTCTTTCTCCACCGTATCACCACTAATGCCTTCGAAACCACTCATTACTCATCGCCCACCTCAAAATCATTGCCCACTTCAAGCCCTACCCACTTCTACTTCATCTCCACCTCCACCTTCCAGACCCCTTAACCTTCATAATCCGCGCGATATCCCCTCTACCTCCACCATGCCTCCTCCTAACAAACCCCTCATCAGAATCCCTGCTCCCGTCATCACCCCTGCTTCATCAACCATTCCTCCACCACGACCCCTCAAATCCCTGTTAAAACCCACTGCTACCCCCACAGAGGTACAAAAGCCGCAGGCAATGGTGCTCCAGAGTGGAAGGATTTTCCACAGGGTTTTCCCCCACAACAGTCAGAATCCTGAGCAGTCTCAGCCAGAGAAGGATGATGGAGAACAACCAGAAAGAGCTATCCCTGGAACACAGTATGATCTATTGAAACACTTGGACAAGACACCTGCTCGGATCTCCATCCTGGAGCTACTTCAAAGATCCACATCCCACCAGACGGCCTTGATGGAATATCTTCAAAAAGTCATGGTTAATGAGGACCTCCCCGTGGAGAAGATTTCGACCGTCCTGACCCTAACAGACACACAACCGGCCATCATGTTCCACAACTACGAGCTCGCTCCCAAGGAAGCTCGGAAATATGCATTGTGCATTTCAATAAAAATCAATGGGGTATCCATAAACCCGTGTCTTGTGAACACGGGTGCGTCCATAAATGTGATCTCCATGAGCACTCTTCAGTTGTGTGGGATCGACGAGGAATAAATAAGACCTTCCTCGATCACGGTCACGGCCTATGACAATAGCAAAAGGCCGCCGCAGGGGATGATTATTCTGAAGGCAGAACTAGGCCCCATGTCAATTCCCACGGAATTCCATGTCCTCGACATGGACCCCACATTCAAGGCTATACTGGGTCGCCCTTACATCGAAGCCATGGACGCTGTGCCTTCCACCAACCATCAGTGCATGAAGTTTCCTTACAATGGGAGAATTATTAAAGTGGTCAGTACACCTGTCCTTCACACAGTGGATGCTATCAACACCTCTCTGCCCTCTGTTTGGCCCTCTCCTCGGCCCATATTGTCACTACTGGATGTACGTGATTCATCTCACGTTCCACTAGCACCAAAGGAGCCGGTCAGGACAACCGCAACATCATGTCTCCCTTTTCACTCCAAAGGTTGGGAGATTATGAGGAACATTGTCTATCAACAGGGTAAAGGTATGGGCGCACAATTACAGGGTATGCTCAAACCGCCAAAGGAAATTAGGCCGAACCGTAGGTTTGGCCTAGGCTTCAAAGGACCGTTCAGGGCGGATTGGAAGCCCCTCACATGGACTCTATCAAACCCCTTCAACAGAGGGCCCGTTGTTCAGATGGAAGATTACCCACGAGAAGCATATGGGGGATCACATGCTGTATATTTGGCTGAAAAATATCCGAGGATCACCAAAAGAGGCAAGATCAAAGATCCGGAATGCGAGTGGAACAAATGGTTCGACATACGGGACATTTCCGTTGCACTGGTAAGGATGTTCTCGTCTCCGCAACTTGAAGGACCACCATTGATCTCCGGAATACCAGAGAATATTACCACTCTTGCCAAGGTTCCAAACTATCCTCGTCTTCGCCAGAAGGACTCTGTCATCGACGGATCTTCATCCGTCCTCAACATTGCCGTCGACGGCTCATTAGCCGCCATCTTCTCCATCCACTCGTCTCAGCCTTTGCTGATATCTTCTTCCTGGGCCAGATAACTGTCTGATGATCTTCCCAGATCCCCTTCTATGTTTACATACCTACGCGGGCTTTTCAACCCGCGCCAGGTCTTCAACCATGATCTGCTCTATGAGCCTCACAATCCTCTAGCCATAACCACTTTTCTCTCTCCTCCAATCTCTTTTCACTGCTTTGTCATTAAAAATGAAAACGAAAAAAAAACGTCAATTTTTAAACTCCCCAACAACACATCTTCATTGAGGAAACATCCTACATCTCCCACGGGTGCGTACCGCCTTGCGGACCACCCGTCCAAGGTCCGATGAGCGACCTTTTCTACCCCTCCTCGAAGGGGTCTTCTCCTGTACATTCTACACCATCCTCTTCGTCTTCCTCTTCTTCTGTAAATATTGTCAGTCAATCTAGGAATGATAGGCCAAGGGTAGTACCTAGGAAGAAATCCAAGGGTAGGCAGATCCCTCGTCGATTCCTTCTGGATTTAGTCGACAGGTGTCAAGCCCTCCTTGCCATCCCCCAGTTGCTAGAAAATCCCATCCGGCTACCAGAAATAGAATGTGAGGGCGACTGTGCATTTGATGAAGGGTATGGAGTCTACGAGATCACGGATGAAGAATGTCCCACTGAAGATGAGGGTGAAGAATATGAGGATGCGGCGGGCGCATACGCAAGTGGAATGAGGAGATTCGACGAGCCGTCAACCGCCGTAGAAGAATCCACCAAAGAAGTCAACTTGGGAACTGAGGAAGACCCTAGGATCATCCTCATAAGTGACAACCTGCCACTCTCTGAAGAAGAGGCATTCATGGAGGTTCTCAAGGAATATAAGGACACGTTCGCATGGAGCTACGAGATATGCCGGGTCTGGATTCAACCTTGGTCGAACACCGTTTAACCCTAAAACCAGGGTTCGTCTCGGTAAAACAAAGGTTAAGGCGTTTCCACCCTCAAATGGCTTTGAAAATGAAAGAAGAGGTCGATAAGCTCCACAAAGCCAGGTTCATTAGAGTCGTTCTTTATCCTCAATGGGTGGCGAACATTATCCCGGTTATGAAGAAAGATGGGAAAGTCAGGATTTGTATCGACTTCCGGGACCTTAACCGCGCGTGTCCAAAAGATGATTTTCCCTTACCTCACATTGATGTGTTGATTGATAACACGGCAGGCTATGAAACCCTCTCATTCATGGATGGATTTTCAGGATACAATCAAATTCGTTTGGCAGAAGAGGATCAGGAAAAGACGTCATTCACTACCCCTTGGAGAACACATTGTTACGTGGTCATGCCGTTCGGATTAAAGAATACTGGAGCTACTTACCAAAGAGCGATGATGGCCATATTTCATGACATGATGCACATATATCTGGAAGTGTATGTGGATGACTTATTGGTAAAATCAAGGACTAGGATGGAACATCCAGAAGTTTTGGCTAAGGTCTTGCAGAGGTCAAGGGAGTTCCAACTGAAAATGAACCCGAAGAAGTGTGTGTTTGGTGTGTCGTCGGGTAAATTACTGGGGTTCATTGTGAGTAAGAGAGGGATCGAGATAGATCCCGACAAAGTCAAGGCTATCAGGGATATGCCGCCTCCCAAGAATTTGAGGGAAGTCCGAGGTTTAATCGGGAGGTTACAGTTTATTCGTTGGTTTGTGTCCCATCATTCACAAAGGTGTAGACCTCTCTACGAGTTGACCAAGCCAGGAGTAGAATTCCACTGGAATTCTAAATGTCAGAAAACTTTTGAAGGGTTGAAGGAATATCTGGCTAGTCCACCCGTTCTCATTCCACCCAAACTAGAAAAACCTCTGATCCTTTACGTCTCAGTCTTGGATGACTCCGTGGGAGCCGTCCTCGCACAAGCTGATGAAGAAGGCAAGGAACGGGCAACCTATTACTTGTCCAAACTTCTCAATCCCTGTGAGCAGAAGTACACCGTCATGGAGAGAACCTGTGCTACCCTCGTTTGGGTAGTGCAGAACTTGAAGCACTACTTATTGGCTCATGAGGTCCACTTGATTGCTCGAATGAATCCTATAAAATTCCTTCAGGAGAAAGCCGTCCTTACGGATAGGCTAGCACGCTGGCAAAGTTTTCTCTCTCAGTTTGACATCACCTACATCCAGCAAAAGGCGATTAAAGGCTATGCCATAGCCAAGCATCTCGCTCATCATCCTCTTCCCAAGTTCCATCCCGTCCAATCAGAGTTTCCAGATGAGCCAATGTGGACACTACATTTTGATGGAGCTCTGAATTCTCAAGGGAGAGGAATCGGCATCGCCCTCCTGTCGCCTGAAGGCCTCACATTCCCATTGGCATACCAGCTCAAATTTCCAGTCAGCAACAATATAGCCGAATATGAAGCTCTTCTAGCTGGCCTAGAACTCGCTCATTCTTTTCGTATCACTGAGTTGCGAGTCGTAGGTGATAGTCAACTCATCCTTCGCCAGGTGCTCACTAAATATCACACTCGCGATCCCAAACTCAAGCCATACCAAGAACTCACTGCTGTCTTTGCCAAACTGTTTGCCAAACTGATCTTTGCTCATGTCCCTCGTCATCAGAATATTCTTGCCGATGCCCTCGCCTCGTTGGCATCATCCATAAGGTTCCCTCTAGGAAGATGGTTTAAGTCCATTTCCATCTACAAACTTCACGCCCCTGCAATCGATGATGCTTCCTACGTAAATATCAAAGACAGGATAGCAAGAAAGATCCTGCAGGAAGATATCCTTGAGAAGAGGGAGATCATGTTGGCAGAGGCCGGAGAAGAACTGGCTGATGAAGAGAAACCATGGTTCTATGAAATCGTCAAATACTGCCAAGATCAGTCTTATCCTGAAGGGGCCACCACAGAGGACAAGAAAGCCATAAGAAGGGTGGCTCAGAAATATACATTGGTTGGAGGTCTACTCTATAGGAGAAGCCTTACTGGTATTCTGTTAATATGTCTTGGTGACGATGAGGTTTGGAAATGTGTAGAGGAGACACACTCGGGTGTGTGCGGTGGCCACGTGAATAGTCAGATGCTCACCAAAAAGATCATTCGGCAAGGCTTTTACTGGCCCACTATGGAAGAAGATTGTGATGTCTATGTCCGTAGGTGTGTCAAGTGTCAACTTCACGCCGATAAAATCCATTCACCATCTTCCTCACTTCATCCAATATCCTCCCCGTGGCCTTTCTCCATGTGGACATTCGACATCATTGGTCCCCTAGGTGATCCCAATTCCCTCACCAAGCAGAAATCTTTCATCCTTACTGCGACGGAATACTTCACCAAATGGGCCGAAGCTGAAGCTTACGCAGAAATCAAGGCGTCAACAGTCTGCAAGTTCATCATGAAAAACATCCTCGCCAGATTCGGCGTCCCAAGCACGATCGTCACCGACAATGGGCCACAATTCATTTCTCAGGACCTACAGGACCTCTACAAAAGGTACGCAATTGTATTGCATCATTCATCGCCTTATTACCCACAAGGTAACGGCCAAGCAGAGGCCACCAATAAAACATTGCTCAAAATCATCAAAAAAACCTGCGAGTCTAGTAAGTTTTCAGACTGGCCAGAAAAACTTATCGAAGCCCTATGGGCCTATCGCACTTCAATTCGTACCCCCACCGGGCAGACTCCATTTGCCCTTACTTATGGTATGGAAGCGGTAGTCTCGTACGAGACTTTGATCCCTTCTCTCAGGGTACAATTGGACGAGGAATTTCCCCTCGACGATTGTCGTAATTCACTCCTCGCCCAGTTGGAACTCTTGGATGAGAAGCGGCTGGCCGCTGCCGAACACGCGCGTGTGTATCAAAATAGACTCGCTCGCTTTTACCAAAAGAAAGTCGTTGAGAGAAAATTCAAAGTCGGTGAGATGGTCGTAAAAAGAATTTTTGTCAAACTTGGAGGGCCGCGTTCTAAGCTCCAACCCAATTGGGAAGGACCATTTGTAATTCAAGCCGTGTACCCTGGCAACGCCTACAAGCTAATCAACGCCGAAGGGACCGAGTTATCCCACCCTTGGAATGGGCTTTATCTTAAGAAATACTACCCTTAGCACAAAACAAAAAAAATGATGAAAAGATAAAAAAACATCAAAAATAAAGAAATATTCAAAACCACTAAAAATATGGAAAATTCAAAATGCCGATGCCTGGCAGTCACCATGTAGTTAAGTCCCTGCATCTAACCTTCATGTTAGGATAGGGCCCATTAAGGCTTGGTAGGCCCCGAGTCTTGGTTTGCCAGAACCGTGGAGATCCCTGTCCGGCCACGTCGGCCTATGCTCGCTCGAAGGAAGCCAACATGTGCTCACTTATGTATTTTATTCAAAAAGTCGGTAGCATCACCTACGGTGGAGCGTCACCCAGAAGATCTCCGGAAGCTGTAATCTTTATTCTTTTCTCTTTGACCAAATGAGACAGTCGGCGCCCTTAAAACGCTGAGCATGAGAAATCGAAACTCAAACCCCAAAGGCAAGAGTAGGATCCATTTCCTCGAGCATCGATCAGAGCACGAGAAGAGGGCAGTGTCCCCGCAGGCATACGAAAAGGGAGCCCACAAACGTCAAATGACTATATCTCCCTCACAAAAAGAAATACAAAGTTAAAATCAAGAGAAAAGCCTGGTCGTGACCGTGCCTGTTGCGATAAACGGAACCCCTCAAAGCAAAAGTCTGAATCCACAAAAAAGGGGGGGCTATGGAATGTAAATGCTCGAGATTTGGTCCGAAGTTGTCCGAAAGGAAAGAGTTAATGGGCCCTTATTCGCTCGCCGGGTTAACGGTTTTGCCGATCCTCTCAGGAGGTTTATCCCCCACGCTCTTCCTTCTTCCTCTAAAGATGAAGGTTCGATGGAGTTTCTGAAGGGTGAAAACTGCCCAGGGTCTGCGACCTTATTTTAATATACACATATGGTTGCCTACTTTGAAAAGCAAAAGCTATCGCTGCGAAGGAGTCTCCTGTTTCTGGCTGGTCAAGACCCCTGTTTACCACCTTGATATCTTCTTGTTTAACCTCGGGCTTAGGCCAATGCAAGCGCGTCACCTATGGGTGCGACGGCGTCTGATTCCGGGTCAGCGTCGCGCGGTTGGTCGTTAGGGTTCCAGGGTGTTCCATCATATACCATCTAGAGTTGTGAGGAAACAGACCCGGGTCGGGTAAATCATTTACCTCGAACACCTTTTGGGTGAATCCCTATGGTCGGAAGCGACTGGGAGCCTAAGCATGGCATGACGGTATTGTCATCAGGGTAAGTCTTAGCCGGCGGGATCATCATTCGAGGGGTCTAGAGGCCCAAATCAACCTAGATGTGCACTTAGGATACCTGGGAGGTTAGTAAGAAACCCCTGTTCTCACGTAGGTTAGGTGCCATTTAGGTGCTTGCCGGGCGTTAGCAACAAAAAAAATTGAAATGATAAAAACAACAAAAAAATGGAAAAGAAAAAATGTACATATTTACAAACAAAAAAAAATCTTTTTATGATAAAATAAAAAATGCCAAATATAAAAAGAAAATAAATCAATTTTACATGATCGCATTTGCGTACAACATCTCACTTTAATACCGCTTGCATTCGTGTGCTTGCCTGACGCATTTATCGTCACCACATTTTTCCATTACCTTCGTTAATAAAGGCTTGGCCCCTTGACCAGTTATCAAGGACAGTCACAGTGACCATTTGATTATTAAGCAAGGGGCCAAGTCAGAACAGAAATTCTGATTTGTTTGTTTCAGTGTTGTGTGTAGGGACTCAGGCAACAGAAGCAAAGGTGAAAACCAAACAAACCGAACCTTGTATTTTATTCCAAAAAACAAAAACAATTACATCAAGTTCCGCCCTCTCTCTCTGGATTACTCGTCCCACTACTCTCCGGGCACAACGCTCTCAAAGGTGCTACCCAACTACGAAAAGTGGTACTCCTACCGCTCTATACTCCCCTTCCTATTGCCACATCCCGGCGTTGATCCACGGAAGCAGCAGAGAAGCTACGAACAAGAAAGCCGCACTCTCGTGCTCTTCGGTAGCGCTCCTCACCATCTCTCAGCCACTGTTCAGTAAGACCAAGGCTGATTTGGAGTTCGAATAGTTGGGCCTCCATGGCCCTTCGTTCCTCCCTTTCAGTCAATCTGTTGGCTCTTTCTCTCTCTGCGTCTCTTTCTTTCTCTGCACGTTCTCTCTTGCGATCTTCCCTCTCCAACTGGAGAGTGATCCTCAGTTCCACGGCATCCCTAGAGGAGTCATCATCAGGATGACGCCGTAGTTCCCTCTCCAGTTCTGCTATCCTAGCCTCCTTCTGCGCAGCTTGGGCAAGCGCTTCTTCCGTTTCCTTTTCCTGCCAAGTGTACCATCTCAGATACGCGATAAGGCGTAAACAAAGAGAACTTAATGCTGAAACTTTTACCTGTATACAGAGCATCCCTTCTGCCTCCGTAGCACGCTGCGTGGCGTGGGCAAGTTGCTCGTGAAGCAAGTCAAGTTCTGAGGTGGGAATCCACAAGCTGGAAGAGGCACCACCTACTCCCATCGCTAGGGAAGCCGCGCCAATCTGGGCATGCTACGACCGTGTGAATTAGCAGCCAACATCTGGAATCTGGGGTTTTAATTAGGAACGTACTGTACACCTACCAAGGCGCTCGTAGCTCCGCGGGCATCGCCCAACTGTTGTTCCATCTCTGCCAAGCGAGTTCGTAAATTCGCTATCATGGCATCCCGGACATCCTGCAGCCTTACGAGTCAGCATTTTCAGCAGAAAACCAAGAAAAGGAGAAAGAAGAAAAAGGGGAAACCTACCTCCACAAGTCCCCGGGGTTGGAGCCGCTCTGCGTACTTTATCTTATATAGACGCAAGTAGTCCTCGCTATCCCGTGCCTGTGATTCTACAATCATGCCACCCCGTTGCCAGTCTTCATACTATTCAGGGAACCGCACGCGCCAGTCAATGCAGGTCGCCGGTCCCTGCGTCTTTCTCCCAACGCGAGGTGGGGCAGCTGAATCCACCCATTCTTGAGCCAGTCCCAAAGTCCTCATAACCAATCGTAGCCGAAGCGGCTCGATTTCATTTAGGCAGTGCATCCACAATTCCCGTCTGAACCGGGCACGACTTGCTAGAACCCACAGCTGGTCGGCATCGACCATGTCTGAGTAAGGTCTCCAGTTTACCATCGCTGCAGGGAACTCCTGTAGCTCCCGCCTTAGCACCATCAGTTGGTAAGTTAGGGGTGCCGCACTCATGATGGGTTCCCACCGCCTGGCTAACGGCACCATCACGGGTCGCCAATGCCGAGCTCTCCCCATAGGGAGGTAATAATAGCTCCACAGCTGCTCGGCGCAGGTCATCAGAACCTTGCAAAAACATAAAAAAATACAAAACAAGCAAAACCAAAAAATACCTGGATGAATGGTGTGAAACCACTCACAGTCATCTCACGATCCGTTTCTTGGAATAGGCCTGCAAACAAGTGTGCCAGCATGGCGGCTCCCCAGGCATAGTACCCTACTCTTTCAAGGTCTGATAGCAGCTCCAGGAAGCGACATTGGATACCGTCCCCTTTCGAGCTCAGTACCAATCTCCCCAAAAGGAAGAGGAGAAATCTCCTCAAATCTATGTTGCATCTTTCCCAGTTGCCGAAATCTGTGCAGTACACGGCACGGCATCCTATTTCCATTCTTTCCATAAACTCTTCTGAGGATTCGTCGTCCCGCCGACGAGTGTCGGTGAGCCCTAATGCATCCATGAGGGACGCCCTAGCTACCGACCTGTTTTTCCGACCATCTAGGTCTAAACCCAGTAACTTCTGGGCACCTTCCCGGTAGTCCGCGTAAGTGACTCCGGTCACTGCCTCGCGATCCACCTTGAGACTCGTAATTCGGACCACATCTTCCAGGCTGGGCACCATGTGCCCCCAGGGCATCAGGAATGCCCGACTCACTGGGTCCCATCTCTCACACAAGGCTTGGATCAGGAGTAGGTCGAGCTGGATCGGCTCGATCCGAAGAAGGGTGCCAAAACCCATCACGTCTAGCCTGGCCTTCTGAAAATCCGGGAGACCCCTGTATGCGGCCACTGCTAACTCCCATGAAATGTGTGATTTCATCACACTCTACGTATGCAGGGAATGGAGAGGAGGTTTGGTCAGAAAGAAAGGAAGAAAAAAGAATGAGAAAAGGGTAGAAAACTTGGCTTACGAGTTGTGATTGGGCCCTTTCACTGAAGTGCCCTTCGAGGTCCGAAAGCCTCCTGGAACTACTACCACTGGATCTGCTTCTCTTCGAGGAGTAGGAAGATTCACCCTCCATCCAACTCTCGGAATTTTGAACTCCTCCTCTCCCGTGAGAACTTGTGCTCCTCGAGTTAGCTCTCGATATACCTGGGAGGATAAAAGGGACCCGAATTTATAGAAATGGAAGGAGTGCAGGCCAAGATTACCTCCATCACCTGTTAATGATAGCCCTCGCGATAAGGTACCCGCCATGCGGTCCCGTGTGTCACTTCACCACTCGCACAGGGTGATTGATTGGACGAAGAATATGACGACTAGCACTCTATGTTGTCTAGGGATACCCTATCATATTTTGGAGGACGTCCGCAAAATTTGACGCAACATCCGGGAGAGGGAACTAGGGCCGTCATTATTGACTTCGACGGCAGATTCCCGTGAAAAATGGTCACAACAAGACGCGATTCTCTGTTTAGGGTGGAATATCGGCAGACCCATCACATGGAAACAGTGCGAAGGAGAAGAAGTGTAGGGAAGAAGGAACGCACAAGAGAACAAACGAGCAGCAGAAAATCAAATCACTCCCTTCATAATTCTACATGAGCTGTCAAAAACATCATAAACATAAGGAGGAGGCGAGTCCACCAGCTCGCCGATCCTCACCATCACTCATCTCTCTGGGTGCTCCCCTCCTCTCCCCTGAGGTGCGGGTCCCTCAGAAGCCTCTGGGATCCTCGTGCAGCAGCACCTGCCTCGCCTCTTGGCGCCTGCTCCGCAGCAGTGACTCGCTACTCCTCCCCTGGCGTGGCAAAGAAGCCACTAGCGGCAAAGCGACCAGACTGGTGTAGTCGCTCCCCGAACTCTCGCGCTCTCTCGTAGCGCGTCTCCATCCCTCCTAGCCTCTGCACGACGGCCTGAAGGCCCAGTTGGAGCTCCCTCACTTGGGCCTCCAAGGCCCTCCTCTCAGTCTGATCCCGATGTCGCTCGGACCTTCTCTCAGTTTTCTCCCTCTCTGCCTCTCTCCTCATCATCTGCAGAAGAACCCTTAACTCTAGGATGTCTGGAGAAGGTCTCTCCTCACCGCGATGTCGCAGCTCTGCTACAGTCGCCACCCAGGCATCACGCTCCTCTTCCGCCCGGGTCGCACAGGCCACCGCATCGGTAAGTTGCTCCCGGAGGGAGGCAATCTCGAGAAAAGGGGCCGAGGAACTGGAAGATGCGCCACCAATCATCCCCGCCGTCGCTGTCTGCTGGGCACGCTGGAACAAAATAAACAACGACCGTCAGTGAAACTCCAAAATCTGAAGATAAAAGTGCGGCACGTAACTTACCAGGAGCGACAGCTCATGTTGAGCGACGGCCAGCTGCCGCCTAGCCTCTGACAGTTGGGCGCGCGAGCCGCCGATGCCACGCGTACCCCCAGCTTGGGGAAGCCCCGCATAACTCTCTCTCTGCCGCCGCAGGAAGTCGGCGCTGTCCTGCACCAATACACTCCCTTGCTGTCCAGGGAGACGTACGTGCCAGTCCTCGAGCCTCGCCTTGCCGCGACTCTCCCTCCTGACGTGGCTCGGCTCGTCCGAACTCGCCCACTCATTGGCCAGGCCCTGGGTCCTCGCCATGTCCTACACCAAGAAAGGGGTCCCACATCAGTCAAAAAGAACGCGTCCCCTGTCTAGAACGCGTCCATCATTTAAGTGCAACACTCGTCGAACCCTTTCCCCCCTAGCACGGCTTGCTTCAAAACTCAAAATGGATCAAAGAGGGGGAAAACCAAGCACCTACTAGACCGTGTTCACCTCCCTCCGCGACATCGGGCCCCTCGGGTCCCTCGGGGGCCCGAAGCGGCCCTTCCCCCTCCATGGACGTCGTTCCGTGCTCTGGCGCGTCCCTCCTTGGGCGAGGGGTCCCGCGTACCTCTCCACCTTCGCTGTGGTCCAGACCGCCGAACTCCATCGATCGAGGGGAAGAAGACAAAGACGGGCGAGCAAGTTTCGGCGGAAGGCGGGCTCGTTTATGGGTAAGGCACGGAGAAGAAAGGCCACCCGTCGCTTTAAATTTGAATTTGAGGATTAAGACGCGTCCTCGCGCTTGGACGCGCCCAAAATAAAGCGAAAAAAAAGAGGGGGAACAAAAACCCTACATGCAAAGTAGTTCCCTCCTGTCCAGGGCAAAGTCCCGTGAAGCGTGAACAACGTGGTGTGAAAGAAAGTGCAGGAAGGAAAAGGGCACACGACAAAAGGAACCACACGAAATCTATTTCATACAAACAGTCAAAAGTACATCATACAGTGAGGACGGTGGGGTGTACAAACAACTCTCTAACTTTCACCACCACCCTCCTGGTCATCTCTCTCCTCCCTCCTCTGACGGGGATCCCTAGGGGGCCTCTGCGACCTCAGTGAACCCTGAGAAGCCGTGCTCGCCTCTCCAGGTGGCACCATGCCAGCCTCCAAGGTGCGGCGACGTTGCTCGGCCGAAGAAACTAGAAAGCTGCCCACAGAAAAGGAACCGGACTGACGAAGTCGCGCCCCGCGCTCTTTCCCCCTCTGATACCGCTCCTCACTCTCCCGAAGTTTCCCCTCCGCCGTGCCAAGACTCAGCCGGAGCTCCGACACCTGGGCCACCAGAGCTCTCCTCTCGTCCCAATCTCGATATCGCTCTACCATCCTGTACTCCCTTTCTTTCTCTATGGTCTCCCTATCCCTGTCCCTCTCTCTCTCTACGGTCTCCCTATCCCTCTCCCTCTCCTCTCTCTCCCTCATCGCCTCTCTCCTCGACAGCTCGAGGGTGATCCGCAGATCCACTACGTCGCGAGGAAGCTCCTCAGCCTCCCATCGCCGCTCCTCCTCTAGCTCCGCAATCCGGACGTCACGCTCTGCCACCCAGGCATCGCGCTCCTGCTCAGCACGAATAGCACGGGCTAGGGCCTCCCGAATCTCGGCCACCTGTCAAAGCACGCATGCACCGTAAGAGAACAGTGATAGAAGGAAAGCAGCTAGAAGAGGGTCAGGGCCAAGCAAGCACTCACTCGAGCATCGCGGTCACGCTCGGCCTCCTCAGCCCGAGCCACCGCATACGCCAGCTGCTCCTAGAGGGCAGAAACCTCCGAAGGAGGGCCCCGCGAGCTGGAACCCGCTCCACTAGCCGTCCCGGCTGCCGCTGTCTGGTGGGTCCGCTGAAACACGGGGCAAACGTCAGTCAAAGGCTAAGCATCAAAAATCTAGGTCACAAAAAAAATGCATTGCATGGACTAACCAGGATCTCCAACTCCTGTCGGATGGCCACTAACTGCCGCCTGGCGTCTGCCAGCTGGGCCCGCAGGTCGGCAATCATGTTGTCACGAGCATCCTGCATTGCACATAAGTTAGTGCCACATGCATATACATATAGAAAGGTGAAGCAGTTTCATTTCACTTACCCCTGCCATACCACCCAAGGAGAGGCGGTCCCCGTACGTAGCTCGGTACTGTCTCATGTAGTCTGTGCTGTCCTGTACATGGGACACCACTGGGACCCCACCCTGATGCCAGTCCTGGTACTGTGCTGGGAAGGGCGTGCGCCAGTCCACAATCTTTGCCTTCCCCTTGGTCTTCCGCCCGATGCGGGCCGGCTCATCTACATCAACCCACTCCTGGGCTAGCCCCAACGTCCTCATAACCAGCCTCAGCCGAAGCGGCTCTATCTCGTTCAGGAAATGGACCCACACGTCCCGCCTGAAACGAGGAAGACCCGCTACAACCCAAGGCTGGCCAGCGTCGCCCATGCCCAGGTAGGGTCTCCACACCACCTGTATCACCATACATACATCATGTTAGTTACCATTCAGTCACATGCATAAACATAAAAAAATCATATGCATCATACCATGGCCTCGGGATACTCGCTCAGCTCCCGACGAAGTGACGCCAGCTGGTAGCTGTGTGGTGCCGCAACCACGACCGGCCTCCACCGCCGCGCCAGAGGCACGGCCCTCCTGTTCCCATGCCTAGCCCTCCCCATCGGGAAATAGTAATAACTCCACACATGCATCCATTATACATCATTAGTACGATAATTACATATTCAACTGTGGGAATGCATAAATAAAATGTTTACCTGGAGAAAAGGTGCAAAGCCACTGACTGTCGTCTCCTTCTCCGAAGTCTGGGAGAGATCAGCAATCAAATGGGCAAGCAGAGCCGCTCCCCACGCGTAGTGTCCCACTCTGTCCAGATCCGCCGAGATCCCGAGGAAACGGCAATGGATGCCATCCCCCTTCGTCCCCAGCAGAAGGCGGCCCAAGAAGAAGAAAAGAAACCTCCGGAGGTCTAGATCCACCAGCTCCCGCTCGCTCGGGTCCTGGGTGAAAGCTGCACGAGCGTCTCCCTCCAGTCGTGCCAGAAACTCCGCTCCAGTCTAGCTAACCCGCTGGCGCGGGTCGACGAATCCGAGCGCCTCCATGATCTCCACTCGGCCAACTACCCTACTGTCCCTGTCAGTCACGCTCGTCTCTAACCACAGCAGGTCCAGGACACTCTCTCGGTAGTCGGGGTAGGTGACCCCGCTCACCGCCTCTCCATCAACCCGTAGCCCGGTGATCCGAGCCACGTCCTCGAGTGTCGGCACCATGTGCCCCCAGGGCATCAGAAACGCTCGGCTCGGCGCGTGCCACCGCTCCCTCAATGCCTGGATAAGAGGAAGGTCAAGCTGAAAGGGCTCGATCCTAAGGAAAGCTCCAAAGCCCATGGCGTCCACACGCGCCCTCTGAAAGTCTGGCAGCCCACGGTATGCTGCCACCACTAGGGACCAGCTGATCCGGCCCTTCATCACGCCCTGCACACCACAAAACCAACAAAGAACCCATCAGCAGCATGGATAGTAATAAACAATAACACTATATATGCTACTTATTTATTTTATTTTATTTTTTTTTAAATATATATGTTTTCTTAGAGGCGTCCAACCCCTTGGACGCCTCCTCTTTATTTTCTTTATTTTATTTTTACAAAAACCCAAAAAATAAAAACAAAAACAAATAAAAAATATATATATATTATCATGGAGGCGTCCCAGACCCTAGACGCCTCCTTATTTTTAAATTCTATTTTTATTATTTACGTAAATAAAATAAATAAAAAAAGAAGAAGAAAAAAGAAAATATGGAGGCGTCCAGGCCCCTGGACGCCTCCTTCCATCAGTCCCCGAAGTTCTATACACAGCCTCTCGTCTGCCCGTTTAGCCCAGTAAACCAACAGATTGAAGTTCCGAAGGGCTTACCGGGTCGTGATCGTCCTCTCCCGCGTCGCCAGCGCCTACTGCAGCCTCTACGGCCAAAGGAGGAGCCTCCTCCTCCACGGCAATCTCCTCCGCCGCAGCAGCCTCCTCGGCATCATCCCTCAGCCTCCTCGCACGACAAGCCCGTCGTTTCCGCTTCTCTCCACCCTAGCTCGATCCTCCTCGCTCCATTGGGACTAAGAATGGGTCGTCTGGGGTGACGGGGTCGTCAGAATGAACAGTACAAGTGAGCAGGGGGTGAGGCCCCCCATATATATAGAATCCACTCTGATTGGGGCGTCCAGGCGCCTGGACGTCCCCACCTTTTTTTTAATTTTTTCAAAATTCAAAAATGTAGGGGCGTCTAGGCCCTTGGACGCCCCCCAAAACAAAAAATCAAAAAAAATAAAAATTAAAAATTAGGGGCGTCCAGGACCGTGGACTCCCCCAAAACAAAAAAACTTAAAAAATTAAAAATAAAAATTAGGGGCGTCCAGGACCGTGGACGCCCCCAAAACAAAAAAAACTTAAAAAATAAAAAATAAAAAATTAGGAGCGTCCAGGCCCCTGGACGCCCCCAAAACAAAAAAACTTAAAAAATCAAAAATAAAAAATTAGGGGCGTCCAGGCCCCTGGACGCCCCCATAATAAAAATTTCAAAAAAAATATATATAATAAAAGTAAAAAAGATAAGAGTATGTATATAATCCAAACAAAAGAAAAAACACAAAGAAAAAGAAAAACCACAAAAATGATAATAATAATTAAGGGAACTGGTCCAAAACTGCCAAATGCCAGATTTTATTCCATTAGAAAAGTAGAATGAGCTACATCAGGGGCTTAGGCACCTTAGGCCTTAACTTCCCCAGTTCGGTTACATAAGCCCTCCACTGCTCACATTCTTCCCCCACGTGCGCTAAGGCCTTTCCCGCAACACTTGTCTTCCAGGGAGCTTTAATGACTTTCGCTTCCCTCGCATCCGTCTCCGTGCCCAACTCCCTCTTCTTCAAAGGAACGATGCCAGTCGATAGTGGGAACGAATGGCGTGGAATGCCGACCTGGAGGCAGCATCGATGCGCTTTATAAAGGACAAACTCGGTCGCGCCGATCAGTTGAAGATCAACTTCGGGATAAGGCCTCATGAGGAGATCAAGCGAAAGCAAACATGCCGGTGCGCAAGTGAAGAAGCCTTGTGTCACGGTGCGGAAGTGAGACCGCCAGTCTTCACGTTTCTTCAGCCACGGAACGGGGTTCACTACAGTACCACCAAAGCCTAACACGTCGGCTATGTGATGAAGAGGGCTTTGTTGGAAGAGCTTCGAAGCAGTTGACATTCCCTCGCGGTGGTCGAATTTGAAATGCAAATCCAGCCATCAATTCAAGACAAGTGCGCAACCAAAAGGAGGCTTACCCATGCTCGAGGTAGTAAGACCACTATACAGGTAGGCGAGGACAGCGGGTCCCACCCTCTTTCCATGCCAGATCCCGCAGATCGCACTCAGTTGGTCTTCCTCCACCATGTTGTCGGTATAAGGAAACAAGAGAGCACCCGCCAGACAAATGGTGAACCCCTTCATGATTCCCTCCAAATAGTCATCATCTGGTGACCCTCTCAGGGCGTCCATGACCCACTCCGGAAGCTTTTGGAGATCGATCCCCTTTTGAGTACAGACCTTTCTGGCTGCGTCGGGCGGCATGAAGCTTCCACATAGCCTTCACCTTCCCGTCACTCTTGAATTTCTTCAATCCGAGCAGAAGTTTCACCTCCTCGAGGAGGATGGTCACCTCGAAGGTCGGGAAGATAAAAGTGTGGGTCTGGGGATGCCAGATCTCCACTAGTGCGCCCATAGCCGCCCAGTCCATACGAATCTTCTTGTAGTGTTTGGCATGAATAAGGAGCCCCTGTAGATGCCACTTCGAGAGTATGGCCCTCATGCCGATGGAGATGTTGGAAGTTAGCTTTGAAAGCCATGGCAGTTTGGAAAACTTCCTCGGGCCTGGGAAGAGTGGATATGGCTGGAAGAGAAAAGAAAGAAGAAGAAATGAAGGAAGTAAGAAGAAGGCTCACGTGGAAAAATTTGAAAAGAATCAGCTTACCATATGCGACATGAACGTCCCACTCAAATGACCCTCGAGGTCGGAGAGTCGCCTGATCTCGCTGCTAGGCCTGCTCCTCTTCATAACGCGGGAAGACTCTCCTTCCATCCTGAGATCTCTAGATCCCCCTCTCCTTCCTCTCCTGAGCTTCCAAAACCCACCTTGGTGCATTTGAATGAACTAGCCTAAGGGGAGTTCTTATAGGAAGGGTAGGGCGCTATAGGACGGAACATGTCACATAAGTGGTCATTATCAAGATTTTGTCTGGATCTCCTTTGTACTGTGGTATGATTCTGCTACTTTCTGATAACCTTTGCTAGTCTGTGCAGGTTTTACTAACGGACATCTTTGTCCTGTCTCCTGTCCCACCTTTCAATGGTTGGTCCCACCATGTCATGCATCGTAGTATATGATACCTACGCTACTATAACATGTCAAGGACCTTGCGGCCCGAACGAATCTGGGATTTGAGTTCCCCTTCAACAAAAACAGTGATGATCCCGGAAGAATTTGGGTTGTACGGATAGGCCGTTAACTTGTAGTAGCATGGGGACGACGGTTCCATTCAGTGAGTTGGTGCGCGGATAAACGGGCCCCAGCCCAGTGTCGACTCATCGGATCGGTATCCTGACCCAGTCTTAACAAGTTGACAATATTATCCTTGGCTATTTTCAATTTTAGTTTGTTTTAAATTTCTCTTTAAGCCCAGCATGCATTCATATAGGACTTTGATTTATTGCGGAAGATCATTCAAGTGATTCGATTGCGAAAGCCGCTGTGCTTCAACTCTTACAAATATGAGATATTCCACTCCGAATGAAATACTGAGTTTCCTTGAAACGGCCCTACGTTGCTCTTCCAAAGGAGACCCTTGTTTGGACAGACCCTCAGATATTCCTTTGCTTTTTACCTTGCTTGACCCACCTTGGCCGCCGCACTTCCACGTTGGCTGGTAACCGCTCCCCAAAGGTGAAACCTACAGGTTTATGACCCAGGTACTTCCGCACCGAGAAGTTGGTCTCTTTTTGTTTCGTGCCTGAGCGCACATCTCCCTTATTTGATCTCCGTCCAAGCAAATCGTCAAAATTTGAAAGACCTTCTTCGAGGTCGCCTCATTGAAACTTCAGGAAAGATTCCAAACAGTAACGTCAAAAGCGTGTCTCATCACACCTTGGCATCAACTTATCAGTCCGCTCCCACTTCATTTCACTCCACTTCGATACCATTTCACTACATGTCGCTCCCTTGCAAAGCAGACGCCAAGGCGGGGCAGCTGTAGACACGCCATTCCTGACGTCTCCTGAGAAAGTCTCATATTACTATACAACGCCCCGCGACGGCTTACGCGTTTTGAATCACTTGAGTGCTTCCTTTTCTTGAGTCTTCTTCTACCTTTTTCGGTATCCGGAATTGTCTCGTCATGGCATTCGGACGGCATCAACACCAGTCAGACGCATCAGGAGGTTTCGGAACCGAGAAGGGTATCTGCCGGGCAGCCGCCAACACCTTGTCCGAGGACCCGGGTGGGTCTTAATGGGGGCGTCCAGGCCCCTGGATGCCCCCATTCTTTTAATTTATTTTATTTTTATTTTTCAAAACCCAAAACATAAATAAGAAATAATATATTAATGGAGGCGTCCAGGACCCTGGACGCCTCCATAAAAACAAATATAAAAATATATATATATATGCCAATTGGCATAAAAAGACAAAACAAAATAAAAAAAATGATATATTAATGGAGGCGTCCAGGCCCCTGGACGCCTCCATAAAAACAAAAATAAAAAATATATAATGCCAGCCTTGGCATAAAAAGACAAAATAAAAATAAAAATAATATATTTATGGAGGCGTCCAGGCCCCTGGACGCCTCCACCAACTCCCTCACGGGCGCCGCCCACCGAACGACGGTTTATCGTGTGTGAAAAAAGCCAAATTATGGAGACGTCCCGGCAGCTGGACGCGCCCATTTCTGAATCACGAGGCGCCGCTCACAAAACCACGCGTTATACCAAACCGCGTGCGGCCGTCGGCGGTGTTCGGTGGACCTGTTGGAGGCGTCCGGGGCCCTGGACGCCTCCACAAAAATATTCCAAAAAAATGAATAAAAATAGAATAAAATATTAGTTCGGCCTTGATGGAGGTGTCCAGGGTCCTGGACGCCTCCATCCTCCGGAGCCCTATAAATAGAGGCCCACCCCCCTCAGTTCACGGAGAGCTTCGAAGAGATCCGATAGGCTGCCGGAGCCCAGAGGCTACCGGAGTCATTTTTTAACCCGTGGGGTCTTTTGTAGGTGGAGGTTCTGCCGGCTTCTCGGGTGCCCACGCTCGCGAGAGGAAGGTCGTCTTCATCCACCGCGCTTCCACGCATCCCTACGCTGCCGGAGCTCTGCCGGATTTCACCATCGACACATCCAATAAGCCAATCCTTTCCTTTTCTTCTTAGTTCTTTTACATTCATCATCTCGCATCATCTATCCCCCTTCATAAGGGCGCCTCTTCTTATATACTTCTTGCATCCATCATCTCATTTTCCTCCTACTCGAGTCCAAGAGGGGTTTAAAAGATAACACCAACCAGGTGTGTGTCTTGCCATCATTTCGTTATTTTTATCGCAAGGATTTGAATACTACACCTTCATCTTTCTAATCCACTCATTACTTGTTTGTCGTTATTTTACAAGGGTACCCAAGGAAAGTCCTCTCCGTCGGCCGGCCGAAGGGGGAGGAAGAAGCAACCCGCCATCTCCCGCTCTTGAGGTAGGCGCGATCACTTTCTTTATTTTGGGGTCTTTCGGCCCCTAGCGATCACATCTTGTTCTCGAGGCCGCGGCGAGTCACTTC